>VDFB02185767.1:0-26474 GCA_007258455.2 Sequoia sempervirens
GAATTAAAAATAGTGCAATAAAATTCCTATAAATATACCGCCTGTAGAAGAAACAAAACACGGTATTTTAACAACAAACCTCCATCTAACTGCGTTTGTCCTTCGGAGGTACATTAGTTGCAAGGGTAATTTAATAAAAATAATAATTATGTATTACTAACATCCCATTTTGAAAAGTATATAACAAGGGTGTTTAAATTATATAAAATTTTAAATTATAAATTATATAAAATTTTAAATAATTAATTTAAAAGTAGTTTAATAATAAATATATAATGAAGGTTGTTGAAACAAGTTTTATATAATATTTAATTATAACAATATTATTGTTTTACAAGAGAATTATATTTACTTTATAAAATAAAATAGTTATAAACACAATTTATATATTTAAAAAAGAATAGTAATTATAAAATCTTTTAAATAAATGAAAAATATATATATATATATATAATAACTCAATAAAAAACTTAATAATTCTTAGATATTTTAAATTTTTTAAAACATTTAATTATGTTTCAATTTTTATATATTATTATGAGATATAAAATAATTCTTAATTAAATAAAAAATTAAATAATTTTTAGATAGTTTTAAATTTTTTAAATACTTAATTTTGTTTCAATTTTTATATATGATCATGGCATGACATTTTTTTTCTTACATTCATTCATTTATTTTATTTAGAGTCTCAAAGGTGCAAGTATGATTATAATCTAATGAGGAGAATCATTATTGTTCAATATTTTTAATTTAGTAGAATTCAAATATTTTTTTATAAAAAAGACAAGAGAAAGAAAATAATCTTAAATTTGAATATCATAAATTTGTCTACTATTCATGTTTATTAACATGGCCGATAGAAATATTTTTCCATTGAATGCTTTTTTTAAGAATTATTTTTTCACAAATCATGTTACTGAAATTAGTTTTGTTGTAATATGCTAGAAATTATAATTCATACTAATCAATTAAAAATATTAGCAAATATTGCTTGTTTTTATTTTTATTTTTTCAGAGTTCTTTATTAGAGTTATTTTAAATTCAAAAAATCACTATAAATAAAATAACTCTTGACTAAAAAAATTTTAAAAAATAATTAAATTAGTCAAAGTAAAAAATAAATCTTAGGTAAATAAAAATAAAGTATCAAATACTAAAAGAAAAGTATACATATATTATTGTATCAACAAATTTACTTTAGTATATTTATATTATTTTAAAAATAGGATAATAATATCATATAAATATATGATAGGAGACATTTAAACATAAAAAAATATTTAAAAAAATTAAAAAACATAAAATAGCTCTTAAATTAATAAAATATTGTTAAATAATTCTAAAGTAAAATAAAATAATTATAAAGTAAATAAAACAACTCTTAAGTAAATTAAATTATATATATATAACATTGTTAAAGGGGTCTCAAGAGTTAATTCATGAAAAAGGAGAGAAGAGACGAGACAAGTGGCTACCAAACTCCCTAAGAAAAGTGAGAATGTGAGAGTTGCCATTTTCAATAAAAGAAGGGTGCCATTGAAGGACTCTAATATAGAGGTTAGATGAATCCAATATATTTTAAATTTGGATAAGATTATCCTCAAGTCTTGATAAGAAAAGGGACCTAGGCCAATAGAAGATGACATTTTTATTTTGCATCTTTTTTATTAAGTGCACACCTCATCTAGAATTCTTTTTGCATGATATTGTCCATTATTAAAATATTATTTTGAACCACAACCCAAAATTTCAATATTTTAACCCAAGGGAGGTCATCCAAACTCACATTTAACCTAGTGGTATATCTGGTCATGATAGTACCTTTTTAATTAGCATCATCTAACTCAACGTTTAGAATGTGCCAATTAAGCTCACCCGCTATCACACCTCAACTAGATATGTAAGCAATGATTTCTAGAAAGAGTAGGATGAGGGTAAAATTCACCTCCTATCCACTCAAAATAACCTTAAATACATCTAAACACAAGAAAAAAACTTCACAAGAAATTACCTTCAATATTTTAAAAATTTGAAACAAATTAAATATTTAAAAAAATAAAATTGTATAAGAATTATTTAATTTTTTATTTACTTAAGAATTATTTTACCTTCAATAATTTAAAAATTTGAAACACAATTAAATATTTTAAAAAATAAATTTATTTTTATTTATTTAAGAATTATTTTATATGCCATAATCATATATAATATAAAAATTAAAACACAATTAAATGTTTAAAAAAATTTAAAACTATCTAAGAACTATTAAATTTTTTTAATTTATTTTATATATTTTTCATTTACTTAAAAAATGTTATAATTACTATTATTTGTAAAAATAAATAAATAAAATTAAGTTATTTTATATTTTTTCATTTACCTAAAAAAGATGTTATAATAATTATTATTTTTTAAATAAATTAATTGTATTTATAACTATTTTATTTTATTTTATAAAAATAAATAAATAAATAAAAAGTTATTTAATATATTTTTCATTTACTTAAAAAAATGTTATAATTACTATTATTTTTTAAATAAATTAATTGTATTAAAAATTAATAAACAAATTGTTTATAATTATCTTGTAAAACAATAATACTTTATATTATTTAAACACCCTTGGTATATATTTTTCAAAAAGGTAGGGTAAAAATATATAATTATTATCTTTAGTAAAAACCACCCTTACACAATCTATATCTTAAGAATGAGTGCAGTTATATTTAGTTTTGTTGAAAAAATACTGTTCTTCGATTTTACTACTGACGGGTATTTATAAGAATTTATTCGACCATATTAACTGCCTATGGAATGTGGGAGTAAAACAAACTACTACAGAAAGCAACTAACATAGAAAACGGAGGAACGAGAATGTTAACGGGAACGGAATTCGTAAAAAAAATTGAAATGTCAGGTTAATGGGGCCCACGGGGGTGACCACCTAAGCACAGTTCGTTATTGGACTATTTTTAATTCTTACCGAATGTGGGAGTAAAACGAACTGCTACGAAACTGAAGACTACGAACATTTAAACGGAGGAACGAGAATGTTTACAGGAACGGGATCCGTTGAAAAACAGGAATGTGAAAATGACAGGGAACAGAAATGTCAGGTTAAATAGGGCCCACGGGCCCGACCACCTAAGCACAGTCAGCGCTTAGAGTGTGCTGGTTAAGCCGTGCCTAAATCAACACCTCTCTGCTCCAGAAAGTTTCTTCCATTTTGCGATTCCAGTCTTGCATTCATGGCTTCCTCTTCTTCCTCCTCGTCGATTGCATCTCCTAAATTATATGATGCATTCATCAGCCACCGAGGTCCTGATGTCAAGGAAACCCTTGCTAAACAACTGTATCACCTTCTCCAGTAAAGAGGGTGTCGGGCATTTCTAGACCGTGAAGAGATACAAGGAGGAGATTTTATTCCTTTTGCCATTGCCAATGCCATATGCTCATCTCTTGTGCAAATTGCCATTTTTTCCCATGGATATGTAGAGTCAAAGTGGTGTTTAGACGAGCTTGTTCTTATGTTACAACAACAACCTGAGGCCCTGTTTATTCCTGTGTTCTATGATGTGGAACCTTGGGAGCTTCGTCACATCGAGAATGACAAGTCTCGATATGCTGAGGCATTTTCTGATTATCGAAGTAAAGGCAGGTATCTTGATAAGTTGGATGAATGGGAAAAGGCCCTCAAATCCGCAGCAGGAATATCTGGTTATGAACTTTGCAATTCCTCAAATCAAGAGTAAGATTATTGTCATTTGTTTTGTATGATTATGATTCCTCATGTTTTCCCTTTGTCTTCGATTCATGACATTCGTTTTACCATAGTAGGATGATATTCTAAATAGATTTTTGGTTTTGGACTTCAGCAATTTGTGTGAAAATATTGTGTCTCATGTGGTACAAGTAGTGCAAGAAAGGAAAAATAGGATACCGTTAGATGTTGCAAAATATCTTATCGGACTTGCTAAACTCGTCCAAGATTTTGAAATTAGTTGTTTAGAGACAGAGAAGCAAAGAAAGGTGAGGACAGCTGGGATCTATGGACTTGGGGGGTCTGGCAAGACCACCCTGGCAAAAGAATTGTTTAACAGGAATAATTCAGGCTACCATGCATCATGTTTTCTGTCTGATGTGAGAGAATCACATGCCCATCGTGAATTGCACTGCTTGCAAAGTTAGCTCTTGAAAGATCTTTTCCCGAAAGATCCAGAGGTTAAAGGTCTAGAGATTAGCAATGTGCACCATGGAATCGGAATGCTAAAGGATCTTCTGGGAAGAGCAAGGAATTTTAATTTTCTTATAGTCCTAGATGATATCGATCATCAAGAACAGTTAGATGCCCTGTTACCTGAAGGTATGCTCAGCTCTAGTAGCCTAGTTATTATTACAACCCGTGACCAAAGTATGTTAACGGGTGCAGATATCCGTTACAAGATGAAACTATTGAATAAGGATTATGCTAAAGATCTCTTCTGCAGCCATGCTTTCCACAGACGGGATCTGTAGTACCCCTCCATTCTCACCTGGGAAGTGCAGGTAGTCTAGCTAAGGAATCAGAAGAGGAAGATGGGACAAGAGCTTCTAATGGTATTTTATATGTTGTGATTGAATTAATTTAATAAGGGTAATATTGTTATTAAAATGTTAGATTAAATTGTATTTAAATATTTAAATGTTTTATTTATTTTTTTTAAAAAGTCATGTATTTTATTAAATGATAATTAAAATATTAAATAGTGTTTATTATTTTAATTAATTATTTTGTTGAGGATAATTGTTAGAATAAATTATTTAAATTAATTAGATAATGTGTTTTGCAAATAAAGTTGTAAAAACAGAAATTATAACAAAAAGTATTGAAGAATAGAAAAATAAATAAATAAAAGAATGAAAAAATGAAAGAGCGAATGTGATTTGATATCTAACTGAAAAGCTTGCTTTTAAATAATTAAATTCTTTTATTCTAGATTTTTGTGAGCTTTTTGAATAAATTGGAATATTTTTTATTTAATTAGGAATTTTGTTAGCTTTTCACACAGAGATTTTATGGAGACGACAATTGAAAAAAAAAGAATGGTGATGCCTTTTTTTTTTAATCTTCTGAAGTTTTCAAAAGAGATTTTTTCATTCTTTTGCTTTGGGAAATACTTTGAAAAGAGTCGTGGGATTAAAGATTTGAAACTATCTGGGGTGATGGACCCTAGAAAGGGTTGCATACCCACTCCTCTAGTATGTAATGTTGTATGGGTCACATAATGCTTATGCATAGAGGATTGAGGTTAGTGTGTATTTATGGTGTTGTGTTACTTTTGTATTGGGGTAGATTCCTCCTTGAAAGTCTTATGAGTGAACCCTTGGTTGGTCAGTCAATTAGTTGGAGCAGCTCAAGTTGTCGAACTACGGTGCCTCTGCGAATTATATACGTAGGCAAGGCCATCAAATGATGAGCTCCCGAGGCATTAGGTCGGGCCCCTAGGACTGTTCTCCTGAGTCTTGTTTTAGATTTTTCGTTTATTTTTGATAATGTAAAAACTACCATTGATATATATAGTTTCTCTTAGTGATCATGTGCTAACTATCTTTGATCTGATGTGTGTGCCAAGTCATGTAGACCTTGCAGGTATAGGCATTGGGAGCAAGGACTTGTCAATAAAATAGAATGTAAGAGGTATGTTAAGCTGACCTAAGTAAGTAGACTCTATTGCCAAAGTTAGTAATTCACTTCTATCTTTTCTTGTAGCTTGTGTGATCATTGAATATAGCTATAGGTAGTGAATTGTATTGTTTAAAAAAAAAATTATTTGCTATGTGTGTGTTCTCTGGGGTTTGCACGGCGGGCGTTACAACTTGGTATCAGAGCCAAGGTTGCAGCACTGGGATCTTTGGGTAATGTTGCAACCATGTTTAGTTGTGGTGAGTCGTTGTGTCAATACAGATATAGTTCTACCCTTGTATCATTTGGGTGTAGATGGGCATGTTGAGTCTTAGCTTGTTGAGGGTGAGAGTTATGTTCAGCATTTTCTTGTTTCTTTTAACTTCGAATTTGAGTGAGGTCAAGGTGATTTTGAAGTTAGTTATATTGTCTTATCTTCATGCATCTTCTCTTTGGGTGTATGTTTGTTGACTTTATATTATGTGAATTTTTATTTATTTATTTATTTTTCCTCATTCTACCCCTTTTGACGTATGTGGGCATTGATTGTATTCTATGCGATTTTAAGGCTATGATCTGAAAATTCATTATGAGTAATGAAGGGTAGAAATAGAAATAGATAAACGAATGACTTTAGTGTTATCCTAGATTGAGATTGCGTGTATTTTTATTGAATTATACTATATAAGTATAAAAGTAATGTAGTATAGTATAATCGTACTGTCAAGTAGTGATCCGTTAAAATAATTATGATAGTTCCTTTACGATTGGTGCAAGTGAGTGACTTGATCATGTAACATGTATGAAATATTGTTTAGGGTGAATCTTCAAAATTAATTTAACAAACTTATTTTAGTGGGTGCTTTGCAAAGAAATCACTCCTTCTATCTCGTTGTGTTCTTGGATGCATAAGTTTTAAGGGAATGCTCTAGGAGTACATTGGTTATTAAATGCTTATTTATGCTAGTTAATTTTAAGTTTTATGAAAGGAAGTTGTGCATAACAAGTTTAATTTCATAGAGTGCTAGAAATGTGGTAGGAATGTTGCATTGTATGAGTGTAATTAGGTGTATGGGTAAAACAATCTCCTATGTATTTTCATGAAGTAAAAATTTAAATATTTTGATTTTTTAAAAGTGTTGTACTTGGATGGTGTTTAAAGGCCTTGTGTTGATCAAATAAATGTTTTACCTTAGGAGAAAATATGATGATGTATGTTTATTTAATGAAATCTTGAATTAATACAAAATTGATGTGTGGTGGTGTGTAATTGATTGACGATTCTTCTTAATTGTTATTAAATCTAGTATGTAAATAAATGGTAATGTTTTGGGTTGAAAGAAAATGCATTTTGACATGTATGTGATGTGTTTCTATGTTAAGTGCACTCTCCCCTGTAAATGTAAATGATATAGCTTGGGTGCAATGTTGTTGCATGAGATGACAATAAAAGTTTCTTTGTGTGCGTATTATTATGAATGAGGGAAGCAAATAGGAATTCTATAATTGAAAGACATTGATGTTTATCTCTCGTAGAGTGTATGATGTAGTAAATGGTGATAAATTTTTTTTTTTTTTTTTGTGAATCAAGAAGATTATTATGTGATAAAAAAAAGAGTATGTTTATATAGGAGAAAGCGGGTGAGAAGTGTTTAGGCTTATGGTATTAATTCTAGCTTTAAGGGAGTTGATAAAATTGATCTTCGAATTTGAGGAAGAGAATAATGTTGATATTTAAAGAATTGTAAAAATGATTAAAGAGTTTATAATTTTAGCAGAAAAGTATGGAGGATGTTGGGAGTACTTATTTTTGATATGCGGCATCAATCATGTATGTGCATATGAGAATAGGGAAAATTTGTTTTCTATAATAGTAGGTATGAATGTACTCTTTGTTTTGTGGAAACCAGTAACTGTGCAATGTTTGTGCGTTGTATTAAACCCGTGCTTACTTTGTGTGCCCATGGGATGGTGATACTGTGTACCCGTTCATGGAGACTATATTGTATTTGTTGGTGTGGAATTAACCATACCATTATGTGTGCTTGTATGTTTGTTACCTGATTGAGGGCCAACCCACGTGTGGTTGAAAATCTATACATATAAGAGTAGCCAAAAGCTAGTTTCATGGATTCTTTTCTTTTGGTTCTCTAGTCCCTCGATCTATGAAGGGGTAGTAGCAGCCACAAAGTTCCTTGGGCGGAGTGTGTAGCGTACGCATATTGCGACGCAGAGTATTCTTAGCTCAACCGATCCCGAGGAAACGTACTCACTACTTCCCCTTATGATGGATCAAGGTACTTGATTCATATGTGCTAGCCTAAACCCCACAGTTTTGAGTATAGTAGCATTGGTTGTTAGTATTGGTCTGGCCGTCCATAGGGACGTTGAGCTGACATTAGCGAGTGAACCTCGTCCGTATGAGAGGTGAAGCTCGAGTAGCCCCATATTGATATGCCCATATATGTATTGCATACACCGTATTTGCACATGTTCCGACATGATGCAATGGATACGATGCCACACCCCACTGATGTTCCGACACAGTGCTGGTGATGATGCCGTGTTGTTGATGGCAGTGAGCTGGGCTCGAGGACACGATGCCACGTGCTTAGACACGTGAAGGTGCACTATGAGATGTGTTATGATAGCCTACTTGTGTGATGATCGTAATGGGGCCTCACACATTTGTAGAGGGATACTCATGTTTGCTTTCGACAGTGTTTGGGTCGGTTAGCATATGGGTAGGTCCTAGCCATGTATACCTCTGGTGACGGCGAGTACCTGCGTGTGCCTTTTTCCACGAGGTATCGCTATGCGGGGTGTGTCTAGCGCGTGCCTACTTCCGCGGAGCCACGGACACACTGCCATGTGGCATACGACTAGTGCGTGCCTTCTCCGGCTGGTGTATGACCATGCTGCACTGAGATGCGATGCAGGATGGAGGCGGAGGTGCACATCCTATGCGGGCAACCAAGGAGTGCGTGGCCCACTTGGTTAGTCCATGTCGCGTGACGACGCGAGGCAGAGTGTAGCCGAGGAGCACACTCTGGGTCATGTGGATGACGTGCTCACTCTGCACCACATGGGGGCTATTGTATAGCCGGACGTTGTTCCCTCCTTCCTCGTTTGGTGGCTAGTATCTAGTCACGCAGTGTTGTATAGTGCAATTTCTAAGATTGTGAACTTTCTTTATAATTATTGATGATTTTCTAGTGATTGTGAAAGCCGACACCTTGTTATATTTGATTGTGATGGTTTAGCCACACCTTGTGATCTTATTTGCTCGTAGCCCTCGTGGTTACATTTGATTTAGTGTTGAAATTGTGCACATTTATTTCTTTATTGTTGAAATTGAATTTTTGTTTTCTTTTAATTATGATGTTAGTGGCTAAACTAATTTATCCTTACTGTTTTGAGGTCGGCTATGTGTTGTATTGTGATTCCTCTCCAAGGACGTTTGAGGCGGACTTGGTGAGTGTATACGAGGAAATAGACGCAGGGAACCTTGAGAATGGGGGTATGTGAGGCTATTTTATAGCTATGACCCACTACCCACCTATGTGTGATGACTATCTCTTGGAGGCTAACCACCTTGTACAACAAGAGATGGGTCATAGTGGTCTTGTTTGGATGGTCTCACCATGTGTGTGTGGCCTAACACCATTAAGCCACTGAGTGTGAGGTATGGATTATGTGAGATGGATATTGGCTCTTGGCTCATGGATTTTTATTTCATGGTTTAGTATGCTGCTTTCCAGCGTCCAGATGGACCCTTGTGTAGCCTTGTTAGGTGTTCCCAGTGATGTGACTGTGTATGTATGTGTTAGAAGAATATTTCTTATATTTTGTGCCTATTGATGTAAAAGAGGGTTAACCATGTTGTCTTAAATGTGGGTAGATTGTGACGCTATGGTATAAAATAGATTGGATATTATTGAGAATCATAAATTATGACTTTAAATATGTTACTGAAACATGATATGGTGTGTATTTTTGTTAATTTCAAGTAATCATTTGATGTATTTTTCTTCTATGATATTTTGAAGATGTTTATCGTGTAAATGGAAAATTGAGTTAATAGGAGTACTTGTTTTGTTATTAGTGTTGAAACCAAGTATGTTATTGTATGAGATATAAGGATTTATAAATAAAAGTAGTTAAGAAGATATTATTTTCACATGTGAAGCCGAATAGTGATTCTACTGGTAATGATTCAGAAAAAGGGTGTACATCAATTATAGATTATAGAAATTTTGGTACTAATGCACAATTATGTTCCATTTTGAGCCATGTGACTTCCAGGAGTAAGTCGAGTTTTAGGGGGAGGATGTAGTACCCCTCCATTCTCACCTGGGAAGTGCAGGTAGTCTAGCTAAGGAATCAGAAGAGGAAGATGTGACAAGAGCTTCCAATGGTATTTTATATGTTGTGATTGAATTAATTAAATAAGGGTAATATTGTTATTAAAATATTAGATTAAATTGTATTTAAATATTTAAATGTTTTATTTATTTTTAAAAAAAATTCATGTATTTTATTAAATGATAATTAAAATATTAAATAGTGTTTATTATTTTAATTAATTATTTTGTTGAGGATAATTGTTAGAATAAATTATTTAAATTAATTAGATAATGTGTTTTGCAAATAAAGTTGTAAAAACAGAAATTAAAACAAAAAGTATTGAAGAATAGAAAAATAAATAAATAAAAGAATGAAAAAATGAAAGAGCGAATGCGATTTGATATCTAACTGAAAAGCTTTCTTTTAAATAATTAAATTCTTTTATTCTGGATTTTTGTGAGCTTTTTGAATAAATTGGAATATCTTTTATTTAATTAGGAATTTTGTTAGCTTTTCACACACAGAGATTTTATGGAGACGACAATTGAAAAAAAAAAGAATGGTGATGCCTTTTTTTTAATCTTCTGAAGTTTTCAAAAGAGATTTTTTCATTCTTTGGTTTGGGGAATACTTTGAAAAGAGTCGTGGGATTAAGGATTTGAATTCGAGATTTGAGCACGGTTTTCTAAAGAGGAGATTCGAAGCAGGAAGGAGAAACTCATCGTAGAGGCCATCGGGAACAAGCAAACATCATCAGATTCTCAAATAAGCGCAGGACTCCAGGTTCTTTATTTTAAATGTTTATTTAAATTGTGTTGTTAAAAGATTGTCTGTACAAAATTGTAGATATTTATTTTAATTTTATGAAATTATAAAAAAAAAAAGAATTAGATAATTTGTTTACATATGTTGAAATATTGTCTGTTAATTCGTTGTAAAATTTAAAAAAAATCTTTGTAGAAGAATTGTGAAAATCTTAGATCCTCTCTAAGGAAATTAATTTAAAATGGTGTAATACCCCTCCGTGTCGGTTGTTCTGAACTTTTGTGTGAGTATTTGTGTGTGCTTCATTGGTTACTGTGTTATTTGATTATGTGGAAAATATAATATGTTAGTAATCATGTTTAAATAATTAATTAAATCATAAGTGATTTGCAAAGTTATTTAAAATATAAATTAGAAATTAAAATAATAATCAATTAAATCAAATCAAATGATTTAGAACAAATGATCAAATTAAACTAATTTGTTAAGAGTAAAAGTGATATTATTAGATAAATTGATTTAAATTGTTATGAACAAATAATCTTGAAAGATAATTATTATCATAAGAAATTTAATGGATGCTTATTTAGAATCTTGCAAATGGTTGATTTTAATTATTTTAATGTGGAAGTAATTAATTAATAATGTATTGTGAAAATAATGAATATATATATATTTAAATAAAAGTTCATGTTTGTGGATTTAAATTTATTTAGTTTTAATCAAATGCATGAAAAATGAAAATGAAATATGGAAAAGGCAACGAAAGGAATTAAGGTTAAATATTATTTGGATTTATTTCTTGAGTTGTGACTTTTGGTTTTCACTGGAGAATATGAAGAATAAACAAATATAAAACTCCATCTTTTGTGGATTTGAAGGTAATTAAATTTCATTTTTGGAGATGTGACCTCTAGTATTCACGGGAAGAGGAAATTGAAGGGATTCTTGGGAATGGATTTTAAGAGGGGGTTTCTTTGTTTGAGGGGATGGCTTTTGGAATGCTGGAGAAATTTCTTTTCCAATCAATTTTCTGTCCCTAGTTCTTTTCTGTTTGTGGAGAAATTAGTGAAGAGGAAGGAAGATTTGGATATGTTGCTGGAAGATTTGCAGCAAAGGAATTAGTACATCAAAAGGATCGAAGCTTCTTCAATCTTCTGCAAGCGAAGGACGCCAGGTTCCTTCTTTAATTTATTTACCTCTGTTAAAATAGGGATTTGTGCTTGTGAATTAAATTTGTATTTAAGATTGAAAATTAGTAAGAAAATTCACTGGGGTTACAGTTTAATCAAAGGAAATTGGGGATTGTTATTAGATTGATGAAATTTCTGGGGTTTCCGGGTTGTGGCTGGTTATTTAAAAAGAGGGGTTTTAATTGAAATCTGGGAATTAAACAATTTTCTGTTATTTCATTTTGTTTTTAAAAATTTTTGATTATTGTTTTGAAAACAATTACCTCTCCTCGAATTTCTGGTTTATATATATATATATATTTCCTTAGAAATCTTTTTACTTCAATCATGCACAGTGAATTTCATGTGAACAGTAATTCTCTGTTACTGTAATATTCGAACCTCTGAAAATATATATATACATATATTTATATATATATATATTAGATATATATATACATATATATATAAATATATATATATATATTTTTATAATCGAATGGAAATTTGTTTGGAAATTTGAAATTGTGAAAACCCGTCGCACTGTTCATACCATTTGATTTCATTTTTTTATTCATATGTATATGTATATAGGCTGTGTGGGGGACGGCCTCGGCCGTACCCACCACACCGCCTTTTGGGCGCAGACGGTACCGTCGGTACCGTGGACAGTCTACAGACTGTCCACGGCAGTCCTTTGGACTGCCGTGTGCAGTCCGTAGACTGCCCACGGCCGGCGGGGTCCGGTCTTCTATGCGGCTGTGTTGGGATTAAATCCCACTTGAATTTTAATATGTTTAAACATAATGTTTAATATGCGATTTTTAATATATGATTTCTGTGCGGATTTTTATTTGATATATATATATATATATATATATATATGTATATGTATATATATGAATATTTATATATATATAAAGATTAATTTATTAATTCTGGTTGTAGTATTATTTAATCAATTTTTCTGTTATTCAAGAAGAAAATATATCTATACTGTTTTAAATCTGTTTAATAGATATTCTGTTGATTTAACTGTTAGCAAACAAATGCATCAATATAATCTATTTTGATTAAAATTATATTTTCTGTAATTTATCTGTTATCTAGAAAATAGATATTTAGATTCTGTTTCTTTTCTAATTAAAAATAAAGCAGGAATTTTTACAAGGAAAATATTAGTAAAATAGAAAGAAATCTGTTTTATTGATTTGTTAAATTACAACTTGGAAAGGATATTGTTAGCAAAAGAAAAATCTATTACGAAAGTAAAACAGCATTGTTTATTTCATTCTTGTTTAAATGTGAATATTTTGGGAATAGAATTTATTATGGGATTAAATAAGTTGTTCTTTTTATATTTCATCTTGTAGTATTGTTGGATTTGTAGAACAAATCTTTTCTCTTTTTACATTCCCTCCTCAAAAAAAAGAATTAAAATAAATATAAATGCGTAGTGGTTTTTAAACGTAATTGTGTGTGTAAATTTATTTAGATAGATTTAAGATTTTAAGGTGGTAAGTTCTAATATGTAGTTTATGTATGTAGAGTATTGTTATTATTGTCATTTTAAAGTATTGACAATTGGTCTTAAATGGTTTTCACAATTAATTTAAATATTGGAAGTGAATGTTAAGTTAGTATGGTGAAAGAGGAAATTTAAATGTATGGGTATGATAAGAGATTGATTAGGATATTCTCGAATTGGATAGTTTATGTGTGAAATGGGATTTTTAATCTTTTGGAAATTGACTTCCTTTATATTTATTTAATGGTTGATTTGTAAGTTCTCTTGATAAATAAGACTTTTAGAATACTTGTGATGGTTATCATGAATTATTTTAGTATGGGTAATTTGTAAAGTTATTTAGTTTTGGTCGTTAATTGATTGGTTAATAAATATTGTTCTTGATTGAATTGTTGGTTGATGTTTATTATATAAGTGTTTTTGTGGAGTTGTGAGTGGTTGAGTATTTAAGGTGTTCTTAAATTTGGTGCCTTGGATGCCTGGTTGAATGCTTTTACCTTTGTTGTTGAAGGATTGTCTTTGGGTGGTTCCATGTTGGTGTGAATGCCTTTGGAGGTTAGTTTTGATTCAAGGAATCCTTTGTCTTTTAAATTTGTGTGGCAATGTAATTGGGAATTTGTATTTTGTTGATGAGTTGTGGGAGGTTGATCTTCTTGGATTTCTGATTTATTTTGTATCAAAGTTGTTTATGTGGTTTGGATGGGGTGGATGATCTTATTTTAATGTATTCACTCATTATTTTTGAATTGAAATTAGATCTGGTGGCCTTGCAATTATTGTTGTCATTGCTATGTTGTTGATTTTATGAAGGTGATTATGTACCACTATAAGGGGGTTCTTGCAAGGAGAAAATTGAGGTCTCCCGTGGAATACCTAGTTGGTGGCTTTTGGTTTTATTAAGTGATTTTGATTAAAGGTTGATTTTCTTTTGCGTCTTCCTATTTGAGGTGACACCATTGTTAATTTGTAGATGGGTCTTGATGAATCTTTCCTTGTTATGGCTTTTCTGATTTACTCTCATATTTGAGGAAATTTTATCCTTGTGTTGGAATTATTGGAGAAATATTCTTGTTGCTTCACTTTACCCTTGTTTGTGGGTTTTCATTCTTTTGGCTTCCAGAGGCTTGAGATGATTAATAATTGATGTTCTCTCTCTTTATGGGCCCTTGATGTGGCAAGTGTTTTTGGTTTCATGATTTTAAAAGGGTTGTACAGAATTTGTTGAGACTTGGAAATTGTATTTATAGCGAGATGGGTAATGCCTCGCATGCTTCTCGGTTGTGATCTAATATTCTTATTTTGATGGTACAACCCTTGGTTTTTATGTTGTTGGGTCTCTAGGGAGAGTGGCTCCTCGTGGGGGCCGGCGCCCCGTTTAAGGGGAAGAGCTCAGGATAACCCACGAGTGAGTTAGTAAACAAGTGAAAACCTAATAATTAACTTAGGAGGGTTGGGTAGTAATATCATTATAAGATTAATAAAATGGATGCCTCGTCTTCATTAGTGCTTTCGCAGACTAATGGAAGGCTGAGAAGGCCGTGGTTGGCAAGGTCGTGACCTCGTCTTCACGAGAGGTCTACGGCTCCGCATGAGTCACCCTATGGACCGGCGCCTCCAGTTGGGAGGAAGAGCACAGGACAGCCCATGTAGGACTATGCGATGACACTCTCTCCTAGTTGCCCATATGTTTTACTTTATTGTGTTCCTCTGGAAGTATGTTATGGGAGATTGGTTAAGTTGGTTGTTTATATTGACTTAAATTGATTTATGATTATTGTCTTATCACATCTTTGATGTACTTTGTGGTTTTGGATGATCTCATTGATATTGATGACTTGTACTCTTTTGGTATTGTGATATGATGTTATTGTATTGTGTAATTGCAATTTAGAATTGTATTATGTTTATTAATTGAGTTTGACTTGGAAGCGTTTCATGATCATCCTTTGGTTACTTGTTTACTGATCATTGCTTTGTTTTATGTGATGGGATTTATGATTTTAAGTTATTTTAATGACTCTTGGATGTTGTTGGTTATGTCATGGTAATCCTTGAGTTTTATGATACTTTTGTATGTTGTTGAGTCTTGTGGTTCCCTGTTTGGATGTTCTTGGTTGTGGTCTCTTTCTTGTTAGCTCCTAGCACGGGGGGTGGGTCTTCGGACTCACATGGTCGGGTGGAACGTGCTAAGCACCCCATTGGGTCCCCAGTCGAGGATCGAGAGGTGCGGATTGGTGCGGTTGCAGCGAATCCAGAGTTGTATCCGTCTTGGAGCCAGTTTTCATCTATTCATTTGTATCATGATTCTTGTGTATGGTTTCCATTTATGATTGGAAACACTTTTGTATCATTGTACTTCTTGAATATTGTATTGTAATGTAACATTAAACCTTATGTGGTTATTGGCAGTTGTTATTCAATGTGTTGAGTTAATTATGCATATGTTGTATTTATATAGATGGTTTCTTATCAATGATTATCATGTATGTGTTACATTTGTTAATGTTTATCTTGTTATGGATTATATCTTTGGATTTTATTCTTTATTGTTGTTGTGTGGATCTCGGTATCGTAATGACTCTTCGTGTACCCCAAGGGATGTATGTGCTAATGAATCTTCTTAAATGGAATTCATGTGATGATTTAATGTGTATTACATGTATGTTATGTTTACTTTAAAAAAAATAAAATTGTGCTATAATTATTGTCTAATTGTCCTTTGGGGTTCGCACGGCGGGGCGTTACAAATGGTAGAAAATTCGAAAATAAAACAATAGATAATTTAGAAAATCTCACTTATAATTTAGAAAACCTCTGTAGGATTGAAAAACAAAGGAAATCCTCTGATAAATTAGGAAAAATGAAATCCTATGATAAAATAATAAATATTTTCCTGTAGAAAACTGCAGAGACATAGGGTCACTAAATTCATCATAACTCACAATTTACGAACTGGGTATGGCTGAATTTTTTATGTGTTAAAATGCTTAATGGCGCACCTTCAGTAAAAATTGTAGAAAGACCCAGATCCGAAAACAAAAGTTATACAAGTCGCAATACACTAGTTTTATTATTAGCATTGTTTTAATATAATAAATTATTTTAATGTATTAATTAATAAGTATTTATATATATGTTTAATTATATGTATTATATATATATATTTAAATATATTTGTTTAATTGGTTATTTTGATAGAATAGATATTTTTAAAAGAAAATAAGCCTTAATTTATTGTATGGTTTATATCGAGACAATTGTAATTGGTTATATTGAAGGTTGGAATTTTTTAACAATCATATTAATTTAATTCTTGGATCTTTGGTTTTAGTGAGAACTCTTAAATGATTTCACTTGTCGATTTTAGAATTGCCCAACTAAGAAATATCTTGATAAAATAGAGATCATTTTAGATTCTTCCTTATGTGGACTTAGCAGGTATGGTTTATTAAATTAAAATCAGTATATTATTGGTTACTTGGTTTTTATAATAGACCTCTGGGATATTCAATTATTGTTGGTTTAGAAAATTCATCGTTTAGGTTATGAACTGATAAACCTAGCTTATTATCCATTACCATTACTTGATATACTTATACCAATTAGAATATCTACAAACTCATATTTATTCATTGCAATTATTAATATTGGAACAATAATTGATAGACTATAGTTTTAGATAGCTTTAAGATTCAACCTTATTAAATGCATATATTATGTTAGTTCAATTTATTAGCTATACATGGGTTCTAAAGATGATTGATTGATATGTTTAAGGGAATGTTAGTTAATAGGAGCTAAGAAATAGTAAAGGATAGCATAGTTCAAGTGTAGATTACTGTCTTGATTATAATTGTAAATGACACTATCATATAATTCAAATGTTGATATTATATTGTTGAATTCTCATTTTGAATGACCCTTGAAATGTTTTCATACATTAATCATCAATTTGTATATTATAAATTGATATCGTTGAATTTTTAAGTTTTAAGTATTGGTTTATTGAGTAGTGTTTGACTAGTGATAAGGAGTTGATATCTATTGTAAGTTTACCTACACTAACTGTTTGTTTGTTAACCAAGAATGAGGTGAAATCACTATTTTCTTTCACGGTGGATAGCTATAATATATATAAGTATATATTTTATCGTGAGCTATCTAGCTAAAAGGAAATGTTGTTATGCCTTGTGACCTTCCTTGTGCAAGTATGAATAAATATTTGAGTAGGATATTTTTATTTTATTTTTGCAAGAATATGCTTATCTAGTTCGGAAATCTTCGGATTCACCTAAGTGGGTGGCAGCCGCCTAGGAAACTATCTGGGGTGATGGACCCTAGAAAGGGTTGCATACCCACTCCTCTAGTATGTAATGTTGTATGGGTCACATAATGCTTATGCATAGAGGATTGAGGTTAGTGTGTATTTATGGTGTTGTGTTACTTTTGTATTGGGGTAGATTCCTCCTTGAAAGTCTTATGAGTGAACCCTTGGTTGGTCAGTCAATGAGTTGGAGTAGCTCAAGTTGTCGAACTACGGTGCCTCTGTGAATTATATACGTAGGCAAGGCCATCAAATGATGAGCTCCCGAGGCATTAGATCGGGCCCCTAGGACTGTTCTCCTGAGTCTTGTTTGAGATTTTTCGTTTATTTTTGATAACGTAAAAACTACCATTGATATATATAGTTTCTCTTAGTGATCATGTGCTAACTATCTTTGATCTGATGTGTGTGCCAAGTCATGTAGACCTTGCAGGTATAGGCATTGGGAGCAAGGACTTGTCAATAAAATAGAATGTAAGAGGTATGTTAAGCTGACCTAAGTAAGTAGACTCTATTGCCAAAGTTAGGAATCCACTTCTATCTTTTCTTGTAGCTTGTGTGATCATTGAATATAGCTATAGGTAGTGAATTGTATTGTTTAAAAAAAAAAATTATTTGCTATGTGTGTGTTCTCTGGGGTTTGCACGGCGGGCATTACAGGATCCACCCATTGCATATAAGAAATTGGTTAAAAGCTTCATGAAATTTTGTGGAGGTTTACCCCTCTCACTCAAAGTTTTAGGCGCCCATTTTAAAGGTAGGGATGAGTGTTATTGGGAGTTACAATTGGAAAAGGTTAAGAAAATCCAGCCTAAGGATATACTGCAAAGACTTAAAATTAGCTTTGATGGTCTCGATCTAGAGGAGAAACAGATATTTATAGATATTGCTTGTTTATTCAATAAGAAAAAGATACATAATTTGAAAGAAAAAGCAATATTAATCTGGAATGCTTCCAGTTGGAGCGCTGAACATGTAGTTCAAACCCTACGAGAAAAGTGCCTAGTGGAAGTGAGGGAGAACCTAGTGGTTGGGTTCAAATTTGAAATGCACGATCACCTTTGCGATCTGGGAAGACAAATGGCAGATGAGTTGGGACCTCCTCGGCCACACATTCTTAGATCTATGGTGTGCTTTAAATTTTTTGAATTAAAACTATAGATAGCTTTTGAAAAATCATTTCAAATTATGTGTTTTTATTAAAAAAATTCTAGCCAACCACACATTTAAACCTTATCCTTATTTGCAGGAAGCAAAAGGATTTAAGCAAATCCTAACAGAAACAAAGGGCAGGTGTTTCCATGGGTTCTATGATTCATCCCTAGAAGGCTATATTACATTTTTTCTAGGGAATTCAAATGATTTTGCTGAGACTGACCTCCTGTGGCTTCAAATTCGCTACACTGACCTCTCGTGGCTCTGCTTAAAAGACATTCCTTGATGGATTCCTCTACGAAAATTGCAATTTTTATCTGTTTCCAGCGTGGAAGAAATGTGGAGCACTTTTCAGCAACAGTTGCAGACTGATACCCAGGTATTTCGCTATTGTTTGTTGAAAACCAAGTCTCCCTTCACAGCAGAGCAGTCATTTTAGAATACTTGTTTGGCGAAGATTGTTTACTACTAAGAACTAATTCTTTTTTTTTAAGTAATTGTGAATGCCAGGCCAATTTCGAGTTGAGAATACTCGAGATTTTTTACTCTCCCTCGTTGCTAAAGCTTCCAGATTTAAAAGGAATGTTCAGTCATTCGGAAAAATTAAGTATACAAGGAGTGTCCAATCATGGGCTACCATTACATTTAATGGATGTTAAGGAGATAAAGGAGATAGATATAGCATCCTTCGTGCAATCACTTAAACAACTTGGTAATCTTAGATCATTGAAATTGGACACTATTGAAGGCGTCTTCTGCAGTGGGAATTTTAATCTGAGCAAAGGTAGTTTGGAGACTTCTACAAGCAACTGCATGACTAGCCTTGAAACAATATATTTTGACAGATTAGGTGAAATATCAAAGTTGCTAATTAGTGGAGAGATTTGTCCCAGACTTCAATCATTGACAGTTATGCATATGTATGATCTAAAAGAAATGGACTTAAAGCAGCTAGAGAGACTAGATACTCTTAATGTGTGCCGCTGTCACAAATTGAAAATAATATCAGGGTTATCTTCTCTAATAGGGCTTCAGTCTCTTAAAATGGAGGATTGTCCCAAATTGGAAATGGTATCAGGGTTATCTTCTCTAAGAGGGCTTCAAGTGTTTAAAGCAGAGAACTATGAAGGGTTGCAATTGTTGTCGACCCTCGCACATCAACGGAACCTAGAGCGATTCACGATTGTTGATTGTCATCGGCTGCAGAGTGTGGATGGTTTTGAAGAGTTGCAAGGATTGAAAAGTCTGATAATTGAAGTGCCTCGCAATGGATATGCATAGGTACGGAATTGCATTCATGGACTGACGGTAATACTACTTTTTCTCAACGCAAGTTTATTTATTTGGATAGGTGAAAAGAATGTTAGTACTTCTAAGTTGTGTGCTGTGTAAATTATCTGTTGTATTTTTTTGATAGTTTAATGAATTATTTAATGTTTTATGTTGATATTTTAAATGTTTCAGAGACTGCCATAAGATAATACCATTTTAATAGGGATGCCAATGGATACAACATTGTCTAGATTGGATGTAAATTTATTTTCTGAGGTGATCGGCGTCCAAGCAGTTGATAATATTGAGGGAGGAGAGTGTGAATTAGACATGAGAAGCTCATCAAGTGCAATCACTATATATGCTATATATGCTTTCTGTATTGGATATAGGGAGCGTTTCAGCATTCAATGTGAATCCACATTCGTATATTGTGAAGGTGAAAAAATGATTACAGTGTTACCCACCATAATAGTGAGGTTATTAGAACATTTAGGATCAACATAGAGAAGGGGTTTAAGGTCACACTGAATGAAGGGGAATAAGTTAAAGCTTTATCTTTAATGCAAAAAATTGTTGATCAATTATATTGGGAAAGCGCAAGGATTGAGAGCTAATTTACACTGGTTATCTATTTTTAAAAAGTGTCTAGTCTTCTTTCTTTATTTTATTGGAGTCTTTAATTTTTAATGTTTCATGTATGCAATTCTCTTTATTCAATTAAAAAAAGTACGCTTTCAATGTTTTTTAATCATTCTTGTATGGTATTTTAAAAATTGACGGTAGTGTAGTTTTTAATCTTTAAATAAAATAATTGAAAAATAAATTTGGTAATTTAGATTAAATTAATAATATATATAAAAATAAGATTAATTTAGATTGATAATTAAATATGTTTGATATTGAAATATCAAATTAGATTGACTAATTAAATATAGTTGAGTATTGAAATATAGAACAATAAATGCATGTTATATTAAGAAAGTAAATAGGAGGGTAAAGATACTTAACTCTATAATCATTAATTATTCAAGTATTCATCAAGATGTTAAATATGTCATGTCTTAAGGTTTGAAATAAAATATCTAAGACTATCATTTACTTCATAATAAAAATATATTATTTTGATTGTATAGAATCAAGTTTGGGGATTAGAGTTATTTTTGCAACCACATATCTATATTTGCATCTATAAACTTAATCTAGTAACTAATGAAATTTTAATATCAAAAGTCTTGAGGTATTTAAAATATCTTATCACATGTTCTCGTATATCAACCCTATAAAATGAAGATTGAATGAATAAAGATAACACTCTTCAATCAACAAATGCTCCTAGAATTGCTTGTGCAATTTTAGATTTCATTTTATCCACCAATTGAAGTGTGAGTATGTAAATGTCATGTGAATTAATTCAAAATTAGGAGCCAATTATTTTATGATCAAAGTGTGCATTGAATTCCTTCGAAATATAGACATATTAATAAATCATAGAAAAAGTGTACGTAGTTTTCCCTTGGAGGGAAATAATTTTCTAGTCATTTTTTTTAATTTAAAATTAAATTGGTATACTGCAAGACCATGGAGTCAACTTTGTGACTCTAGTCTTAACTAGGACATATAAATGGTCAATAAACATGGGTAATGTGTAAATATAAATGTGTACATTAATAAATAAAATAATATTAGGGATAAGGTGAATGGATATGAATATATAATCATAGGGATAACATTCTAGAGAGACAACTAGATAGGCAAAAAAATCATAAGGGAAAGAGGGAAAGAGACCTAAAACTAAATGAGAAATTACATAGATTTACAATTCTTACCATTGTATTTTAGTCCTAATTTGAGATTCACATGAATCCTATAATGATCATGCATCTAAAAATATACAACACTTACAATCAGGCATGCAAAGTAAATATTTAGACATCAAAGGATATTGTCATGGGGCCTATATAAAATAATGGACCCTACAAGATGTCATCACGTATTACACATTAATAACCTACAAGTTAGAGGAAAAGTATTGCTTTTGAGATGATATATTTCCTTTTTAAATACCAAGATGCTGCCGTGAAAATAAAGTTGGAGAGGATATTTCCTTTTTAAATAAAGTGATGCACGTCCCACTTCTCGCTTGGAAATAATTCATTGCAAGGGGGCACAATTCTTTTTCTATTGGCCCCACAACTTTCTTTTTTACGTTTCTTAGCAAATACTAATTCCTGTATTCTTCCATCAAATCAACGACGCGGCTTAACCGGCACACTCTAAGCGCTGACTGTGCTTAGGTGGCCGGGCCCGTGGGCCCCATTTAACCTGACATTTTCGTTCCCTGTCATTTTCACATTCCCATTTTTTGACAGATGCCGTTCCCGTAAACATTCTCGTTCCTCCGTTTAAATGTTCGTAGTCTTCAGTTTCGTAGCAGATCGTTTTACTCCCACATTCGGTAAGAATTAAAAATAGTGCAATAAAATTCCTATAAATATACCACCTGTAGAAGAAACAAAACACGGTATTTTAACAACAAACCTCCATCTAACTGCGTTTGTCCTTCGGAGGTACATTAGTTGCAAGGGTAATTTAATAAAAATAATAATTATGTATTACTAACATCCCATTTTGAAAAGTATATAACAAGGGTGTTTAAATTATATAAAATTTTAAATTATAAATTATATAAAATTTTAAATAATTAATTTAAAAGTAGTTTAATAATAAATATATAATGAAGGTTGTTGAAACAAGTTTTATATAATATTTAATTATAACAATATTATTGTTTTACAAGATAATTATATTTACTTTATAAAATAAAATAGTTATAAACACAATTTATATATTTAAAAAAGAATAGTAATTATAAAATCTTTTAAATAAATGAAAAATATATATATATATATAATAACTCAATAAAAAACTTAATAATTCTTAGATATTTTAAATTTTTTAAAACATTTAATTATGTTTCAATTTTTATATATTATTATGAGATATAAAATAATTCTTAATTAAATAAAAAATTAAATAATTTTTAGATAGTTTTAAATTTTTTAAATACTTAATTTTGTTTCAATTTTTATATATGATCATGGCATGACATTTTGTTTCTTACATTCATTCATTTATTTTATTTAGAGTCTCAAAGGTGCAAGTATGATTATAATCTAATGAGGAGAATCATTATTGTTCAATATTTTTAATTTAGTAGAATTCAAATATTTTTTTATAAAAAAGACAAGAGAAAGAAAATAATCTTAAATTTGAATATCATAAATTTGTCTACTATTCATGTTTATTAACATGGCCGATAGAAATATTTTTCCATTGAATGCTTTTTTTAAGAATTATTTTTTCACAAATCATGTTACTGAAATTAGTTTTGTTGTAATATGCTAGAAATTATAATTCATACTAATCAATTAAAAATATTAGCAAATATTGCTTGTTTTTATTTTTATTTTTTCAGAGTTCTTTATTAGAGTTATTTTAAATTCAAAAAATCACTATAAATAAAATAACTCTTGACTAAAAAAATTTTAAAAAATAATTAAATTAGTCAAAGTAAAAAATAAATCTTAGGTAAATAAAAATAAAGTATCAAATACTAAAAGAAAAGTATACATATATTATTGTATCAACAAATTTACTTTAGTATATTTATATTATTTTAAAAATAGGATAATAATATCATATAAATATATGATAGGAGACATTTAAACATAAAAAAATATTTAAAAAAATTAAAAAACATAAAATAGCTCTTAAATTAATAAAATATTGTTAAATAATTCTAAAGTAAAATAAAATAATTATAAAGTAAATAAAACAACTCTTAAGTAAATTAAATTATATATATATAACATTGTTAAAGGGGTCTCAAGAGTTAATTCATGAAAAAGGAGAGAAGAGACGAGACAAGTGGCTACCAAACTCCCTAAGAAAAGTGAGAATGTGAGAGTTGCCATTTTCAATAAAAGAAGGGTGCCATTGAAGGACTCTAATATAGAGGTTAGATGAATCCAATATATTTTAAATTTGGATAAGATTATCCTCAAGTCTTGATAAGAAAAGGGACCTAGTCCAATAGAAGATGACATTTTTATTTTGCATCTTTTTTATTAAGTGCACACCTCATCTAGAATTCTTTTTGCATGATATTGTCCATTATTAAAATATTATTTTGAACCACAACCCAAAATTTCAATATTTTAACCCAAGGGAGGTCATCCAAACTCACATTTAACCTAGTGGTATATCTGGTCATGATAGTACTTTTTTAATTAGCATCATCTAACTCAACATTTAGAATGTGCCAATTAAGCTCACCCGCTATCACACCTCAACTAGATATGTAAGCAATGATTTCTAGAAAGAGTAGGATGAGGGTAAAATTCACCTCCTATCCACTCAAAATAACCTTAAATACATCTAAACACAAGAAAAAATCTTCACAAGAAATTACCTTCAATATTTTAAAAATTTGAAACAAATTAAATATTTAAAAAAATAAAATTGTATAAGAATTATTTAATTTTTTATTTACTTAAGAATTATTTTACCTTCAATAATTTAAAAATTTGAAACACAATTAAATATTTTAAAAAATAAATCTATTTTTATTTATTTAAGAATTATTTTATATGCCATAATCATATATAATATAAAAATTAAAACACAATTAAATGTTTAAAAAAATTTAAAACTATCTAAGAACAATTAATTTTTTTTAATTTATTTTATATATTTTTCATTTACTTAAAAAATGTTATAATTACTATTATTTGTAAAAATAAATAAATAAAATTAAGTTATTTTATATTTTTTCATTTACCTAAAAAAGATGTTATAATAATTATTATTTTTTAAATAAATTAATTGTATTTATAACTATTTTATTTTATTTTATAAAAATAAATAAATAAATAAAAAGTTATTTAATATATTTTTCATTTACTTAAAAAAATGTTATAATTACTATTATTTTTTAAATAAATTAATTGTATTAAAAATTAATAAACAAATTGTTTATAATTATCTTGTAAAACAATAATACTTTATATTATTTAAACACCCTTGGTATATATTTTTCAAAAAGGTAGGGTAAAAATATATAATTATTATCTTTAGTAAAAACCACCCTTACACAATCTATATCTTAAGAATGAGTGCAGTTATATTTAGTTTTGTTGAAAAAATACTGTTCTTCGATTTTACTACTGACGGGTATTTATAAGAATTTATTCGACCATATTAACTGCCTATGGAATGTGGGAGTAAAACAAACTACTACAGAAAGCAACTAACATAGAAAACGGAGGAACGAGAATGTTAACGGGAACGGAATTCGTAAAAAAAATTGAAATGTCAGGTTAATGGGGCCCACGGGGGTGACCACCTAAGCACAGTTCGTTATTGGACTATTTTTAATTCTTACCGAATGTGGGAGTAAAACGAACTGCTACGAAACTGAAGACTACGAACATTTAAACGGAGGAACGAGAATGTTTACAGGAACGGGATCCGTTGAAAAACAGGAATGTGAAAATGACAGGGAACGGAAATGTCAGGTTAAATAGGGCCCACGGGCCCGACCACCTAAGCACAGTCAGCGCTTAGAGTGTGCTGGTTAAGCCGCGCCCAAATCAACACCTCTCTGCTCCAGAAAGTTTCTTCCATTTTGCGATTCCAGTCTTGCATTCATGGCTTCCTCTTCTTCCTCCTCATCGATTGCATCTCCTAAATTATATGATGCATTCATCAGCGACCGAGGACCTGATGTCAAGGAAACCCTTGCTAAACAACTGTATCACCTTCTCCAGTAAAGAGGGTGCCGGGCATTTCTAGACCGTGAAGAGATACAAGGAGGAGATTTTATTCCTTTTGCCATTGCCAATGCCATATGCTCATCTCTTGTGCAAATTGCCATTTTTTCCCATGGATATTTAGAGTCAAAGTGGTGTTTAGACGAGCTTGTTCTTATGTTACAACAACAACCTGAGGCCCTATTTATTCCTGTGTTCTACGATGTGGAACCTTGGGAGCTTCGTCACATCGAGAATGACAAGTCTCGGTATGCTGAGGCATTTTCTGATTATCGAAGTAAAGGCAGGTATCTTGATAAGTTGGATGAATGGGAAAAGGCCCTCAAATCCGCAGCAGGCATATCTGGTTATGAACTTTGTAATTCCTCAAATCAAGAGTAAGATTATTGTCATTTGTTTTGTATGATTACGA
>VDFB02185768.1:0-23435 GCA_007258455.2 Sequoia sempervirens
CGTTCACTTCTTTCTTCGTAGTCGTCATAAGGCCGCGGCAAATTTTCCATTCTCATTGGGAATTTTCACATGTGATGCAGCAACAGATGCCAGGCGTATGTCTACTGAGATAGAAAGATTCAAATTCAAACCTTATATTGAGAGGCGTTCCTATGATCCTCTTGGACATTATGCAAATCGGTTAGAGCGAGGGATTGCACATACGCCAGCACTTGAAGATTTCTGGGCAAATTGTGAAGATGAATTCGAAGTTCGTCGTCGTCACTATTGTAGACTCACTGTTGGACAGCTCTCTGATTACTTGTCAGAAGATGTTGATGGTTTGTCGGATGATGATGGAGAAGTTCTTCTCAATTCTTATGTTAAGGATCAAGTTGCTAGGCAGCCACTTCGCTCACCTGATTGGTATGCTAAAGAGAATACTTCTATTGAAGAGGTTTCCAGATCAGTGATCAAAACTAGTAAGTTATTCTTGGAGAGTAAACGGACACGGAAGTCAGTTCCTGTAGCAGAGCCGCCAAAGGATTTCTCGTCATTTCCTTCTACTTCTAGAGCAAGACCCAGAGTTAAAGCCATTATAATACCTCCGGAAGGAGTTAGACTTAGTGGAAACACAGGGAAGAGAGCTACTGGTAAAAGGAAGCAGAAACAGATTGAGAGTGTTCCTGAGATTCCAGTAGAAACATTAATTCAAACTGAGCCTCACGTTTCACTTCCTAGTTCACCTCACGTTCCACCTATTGATATAGATTCTGAGCCTGAGCCACAAATTCAAGCAGGATCGGAGACAACTGAAACACCACAGGTTGATACATCAGGGACAGTCTCTCCGCGAATTGAGAATATTGTTCAGTCTTGTTGGCTCGAAAAGTCTTTGGGAAGACAAAGGCGTGAACCGTCATACAATCTTGATTTGTCAGAGTTTGGTGAGCCCTATCAGAGGAGATCAAACAAGAAGATTAAGAAACAAGTGCACATCGAAAAGACCCCTGAATCAGAGATTGTGATAGAAGTTGCAGTGCCTCCAGAAGGTAAAAGCTTGGATGAGGTCGAAGTGGGTGACTTTACATTCACTAAGGCAAAGCTTGGCAGGACCACACGAGAGACAGATGTATCTCTTCTTAAGATTGTTACCAATAATCTTGAAGAGCGTATCACGAAGGATGGAGAAGATAAGGCTTTACTCAAAACTGAAATTAGTCAACTTCGTCAATACATTCCTGATCTTGTTCATGGGAATCCAAATAGAGCTTTTGTTTCAACACTCCAACACACACTATGAGAAACAAAAAGTTGGATCGAGTTAATTCGGTCATGGAACTTTGGATGATGATTGGATTAGCCGGTTGGTGCTGCTGGTAAACTCTTCTTGCAGATTTGTATCAGTTGAGGAGTGAGGCACACAGACTCCGTCAGGGTATTCAGTTGCTGGATATTGCAGTTGCAGAGAGTTTGGCAAAGGATCGTGTTCTGGTATCTCAGTTATCCGTTGCATGCGATGCTTTGGAGATGATCGAAGATCAAGAGAAAGTCTTCACTTGGAGAGAGCAGCACCTTCTCAGAACAGAAATATGTGAGAAGATCTCTTCTAAATTGTTTTCACTGAAGGATGACGTAGTTGGAGTGCTTGCACTTGTCAGTGGCTTCGTTGTTCAGATTCCGTGTCATTATCTTCTCGAAGATGGCACGTATGTGGAGTTAGAAAAAGTTCAAGCAGAATTTGAGAAGCTGATTTGTGACAGCCTTGAAGGTGAACCTAGGGCGCCAAAGTTAGAGAATGTTTCAGTAATTGCAGCTAGTTTGAGAAAGGCGACTGAAGAATGCAAAGATGGTGTGCACACAATTACTGAAAGTGGCAGAGAACTAAAGAAGCAGACTGTTATTTTTAGCAGCATCAAAGTGCCAGATGACAGGGAGATCGATGAGATCTTGGTCGAAGTGTTAGACCGAGTTGACATGGAGTGATCTGTCAGTTAGAACGTGCAGTTAATTTCTAGGGTTGAGTCCTGAGCAGCGTTGCTTGACTTCCAGGTCTTCAGTTCACTTGCCCGGCTTAACACATCTTATCTCATCACCGAGTTATCAACCACGAGAGTTAGAGATTAGGGTTTCCGGTTAGCGAAGGTAGTAGCGATTAGCTTTACTTTAAGCACAAAAAGGACTGTCCAATTAGGTTATTTAATACCGGTTAAGCTGAGGGTAGTTACTTGAGTTAAGCGTATAGTTCCCTACTTCATTAGGGTTAGAGCATGACTTGCATGCATTGCAAAAGGCTGAGTGAACTCAAAGGTGATTTTTAGAGTACCTACACCTTGATGTATATAAATAAGAGCTTTTGCTCATTTGTAAATAACTTTTGCTTGAGAGAGAAATATATGCTGCGCCTACCTTGCCCTCAATATTGCTCTTTTTGGTATTTGTTCATGTGTCTTCATTATTGCAATTGATTGTTATGCCACATAGGGTTTCGAAAGATTGTAATGCTGGATTCTTCCATAGTTTAGAGAAATCTGTCTTGTGAATCTTTTATTGTTATGATCGAACGTTATGCCACACAGGGTTTCGTAAGATTATCATGATAAAACTGTTTTGTGAAGTGTTTACTATGCTGATTGAGTGTTATGCCACACAGGGTTTCATAAAGTTTTCATGGTGAATCTTCTCTTAGATTAGGAAAATCTGTTTTGTGAAACTTTTATCATTACGATTGAGTGTTATGCCACATAGGGTTTCATAGAGATTTTAATGATAAAAGTTGTTTGTGAGTCTTTACTATGCTGATTGAGTGTTATGCCACATAGGGTTTCATAAGATTATCATAGCAAATTCTCAAATCTGTTTTGTGCTTAATAAACTTGTTCAGATTGAGATGATAGTTGCGCCACCTTGCCTTCAAGTAGAGAATCTGAATGCGTTTATCGTCTGATAGTCATAACCTTGCTCCGTTTCCTCTTGCTCTGTTTTCCTGGGGAGAGTGGATAGATATAAGTTGTAGTTTAGTTGATTTGCGAAACCAGAGAAAACTCAGCTGCAACGTGTAAGTTCTTTCAAGAAAGCCTTGTGCCTCTAGCAGCTGAAACAAAAAGACAGGACATAGTTTTAGCTTATTTTTCCTTTGCAAAGTACATTTGTCAAAGCACAACGATGGAGCTTCCCCTCCATAATTTGAAGAGCACTCGTGCGTGGTGTACATGGGCTGTTCATAACAACTTCTACTCTCGAGAGGTGTTAGTTGTTACGCCAACAGTTCTTTCTGGCGGCCACCGTGGGGCACGAGGCCTTGAAATAACTTCATACATGTCATGGATATGACTATCTGGCGTCCTACTGCTCCAGTTCAACAACCAGCACTAAGTCCGCCTGTTATTCAGCCGAATTTAGCATTCATCGAAGCAGAATAGTCAGATATCATCAGTAGCTTGCGCACATTTATTTTTGAAAATCATACATCTACTTCTCAGTGGAGAAACGCAGCTACTACTCTGGATAAAGAAGAAGAAAAAGCAGATCTTGCAGTAGGTAGACCAGTTTTGCCACCTCCCGCGTGGGATTAAGCATCCTGGCTAACCAAGTTTACATCAGAAGAAGGAGAAGAAATCCTCCTATACAGCTAGATCCTGTTTTTGAAGAAGCTCCTGATCAGTTTACTGAGTCAGAAATCTTAGAAGAAGAATCTCCCACTCCAATAGCAGAGATGGGTGATCGTGTTATTAACAACAACAACAATGGTGAAGATCACAACGGTCGTAATGCAAGAAACGCAAGACGTCCAGTCCCCTTGCCTTGGGGCGACAATATTGGACCGTTGGCTTTACCAGGACATCATGAATTGCCCAAGGGATCACGCAAGTTTTTCCCGAGATTTCATGGCGATGGTTCAAAACATCCAGATGAACATTTATCAGCATTCACGACGGCTTGTTCCGTTTTGCATGTTGGCCATGAGGACATCGCCGTTCGTCTTTTTGTGGAGACTCTTGAGAGCAACGCAGCAGATTGGTTCAATAATCTTGAGCTAGGAATTATCACCAGTTAGGCTGTCATGAGCGAGAAGTTTTTGGCAAGATTCAAGCCTGCTGAAGACAACCACAGATTATTTGCACAACTCTCAAATTCGAAGATGGAAAAGCATGAACCGATGAGAGAATTTGTGGCAAGGTTTAATCGCCTTGTTACACGTCTTTCTCACACTTTGAATCCATCTGATGAGATTTTGATGAGTTCTTTCATCAACGCATTGCCGTCAGAAATTGCCTTTTTCCTGAAGATAGCCAAAGAAGATGATCTAACATGCCTTCAGGAGGAAGCAATCGAGCTTGAAGATACCATGATTACAACCGGCAAGATGAAAGATGATTCGATCAGGCCACTCGTGCAAGCGTCGACCGATCCGTTGCTACAGAAGGTAGCAAATGAGGTGACGATACTAAAACGACAGTCACCACCTCAAGGGCAACCAGCCTTGCCCTCACCACCTTTTCAATCACAACCAGCATATCAGCCGAGAAGGAATAACTTTCAGCCGTACAATAATTTCAAGTCAAAGTTTCCGCAAGGACAACCAAGACAAAATAATGAAGCTGAAAAGGCTACGGTCTTTTGCACATTCCATGATTCAGCAGAGCATACCGGGATTACTTGTCCAGAAAATCAAAGAATGAATCAGCTCATGGGATTTGCCGATTCTGCTCCTAGTTCAGATTTCATACCTACTAGTTCAAATGTCGTCTCTTCACAGCCAGACGAGTTTGATGGCGACTCCGCAACGGGATATTTTGATCGAGAACCCGTTAATGAAGAAGAAGAAGAATCCCGTTATTTTTCTCTTGCAGTGAATCACGAGAATATCACCTCACCTGTGTTCACTCGTGCTCAACATTTCAAAGCACAGAAGGAGGAAGAGGAAAAGCGGAATTTGAATACAAAAGCAAAGGAAGTAGTTTCTACTTCCAATCAAAAACCTTCACAAGAAAATATCTTGCCAACGGCTTTAGATACGTCTTCAGCAAGCTTTGACATCGTTTCTTCCATGATGAAGACGAAGGTACAGATATCTCAGCTGGAGTATTTACAAGATCATCCAGAACAGTTGGATAGGATCTTGAACTTTCTTAAAAAGAAGAATGTCGTTCAACCGACATTATTACAATCCTCAGTTCCTGTAGAAGAGAAGCCGAGGCCGTTTTATATATCTTTATATATAGGAGGTTTCAAGCTGAGCAATTGCATAATTGACAGTGGAGCTTCGGACAACGTAATGCCCTTACAGATTATGAATGCGTTGGGACTTTCGTGCACCCCGACTCAGGAAAAGTGTTATTCACTTGAGTCCAAACCGGTGCCATTAGTTGGTCAACTCAAAGATGCGCAAGTGAGGCTAGCGTCGTGTCCAGAAAAGAAAATTATGATGACTATCTTAGTAGTTGATATTCCTACCAGTTACGGGATGTTACTTAGTAGAAGTTTTTGCAAGGATCTTGGAGGAGAAATACAGATGGATTGGTCGTTCGCGACAATCCCATTGAAGAAAAGTACTTTTAAATTAGAACCGGAAAACAAATCAAAGTTTACAGTGGTTAAGTCCCAGGACCCACATGCTCAAGTGTTGTATCAAGACACGGGTCCAGGCACATACGCTATGGTGTCTGAAGTGACAGATGATTGTCAAAATTTTGCACTTTCCACCGAATTACCAAATGAAGAATCGGAGATGTGGACGATGCAGTTTGATGGCAGTTGTTCGACTTCAGGTTCCGGAGCGGGAGTAGTGATTATCTCTCCTGAAGGTCGTTTATATCCTTTTGCATATAGGTTGCAATTTGATTGCACTAATAATACTGCAGAATACGAGGCGCTTTTGTTAGGTCTCAAAAACGCAAAGGATATGGGGATCAAGCTGCTTCAAGTTGAAGGAGATGCAGAGCTGATCGTAAAGCAGGTCAGAGATCAATTTCACGTAAGAAAGAATCGTCTCCAGAACTACAGACAACGAGTATGGAATGCAATCGATTGGTTCGATGCATTTAATATCAAATACATTTCAAGAATGAACAATAGCAAAGCTGATGCGCTTGCAGTTTCAGCCGCTGTTTTTATGCCTAACTCTGATTTTCGTCAGAATTCATTTGCTATTGAGCTCATTTATAGACCAGCTGTTCCTGATAATTCAGACAACTGGCAAGTCTTCAGTGATGATGAAGATATTAAATAATTTCTCATCATGGGAGACAACTACAAAGAATTGTTCTTTGAAGGGAGTTCAACTCCTCACAGAGAGTCAATTACTGAAGAATCTGAGGTTATAGAATCTGGAATCATACAATTGAAAGGAAATCAGATTCCTAAAGGTTTTGTATCCTTAGAGGATATTTTTGACAGGCATGATCGTTACATCCAAGATCAGAAGAGGTCAGGGGTGAATACTTCATCAGAATATAGTCAAGTCAACATAGGTACTGAAGACAAGCCTCGGCTTGTGAATTTGGGCAAATGTTGTACTTCCGAAGAAACTGAGAGGTTTATCGCCTTGTTCAAGCAGTACAAGGATGTTTTTGCCTGGTCATATGAAGATTTAAAAGTCTTCACACCCATTGAATTGTCTCACACAATTCCGCTGAAGTCTGAAGTGAAGCCTTTCAGGCAGAAACAAAGACATTACAATCCGCGAATTCAAGATACTATCTATGCGGAAATTCAGAAGATGGTGAACTCTAGAATAATTTTTCCTATTCATCATTCCACCTGGGTGTCAAATATTGTTCCTGTGCGCAAGAAGAATGGAGAAATCAGAATTTGCGTTGATTTCAGGAACTTGAATCAATCGTCCTTAAAGGACAATTATCCCTTACCGATCATGGAGCATACATTGCAGACAGTTACCGGATCGGAAATGCTATCACTTCTTGATGGTTTTTCCGGATACAATCAGATTGCAGTGGCTGAGGAGGATCAAATCAAAACAGCTTTCACCACGCCGTGGGGAACATTTGCTTATGAGAGGATGCCTTTCGGCCTTATCAACGCCGGTGCTACTTTTCAAAGAGCCATGGATTTAGCGTTTGGGGATCTTAGGAATAAGATCATAGTCGTCTATCTTGATGACTTAACCGTTTTTTCAGATAAACGGAGTGATCACTTTTCACACCTTGTGAAAGTGTTCGAGAGATGTAGGTATCATAAAATATCTTTGAATCCGAAGAAGACAATCTTTGCGGTTACGGAGGGCAAGTTACTTGGTCATATCGTTTCCAAAGAAGGTACCAGAATAGATCCGAATCGGGTGGATTCAATCAGAAACCTATCTCTCCCTACAAGCAAAACGCAGGTGCACTCCTTTTTCGGTAAAGTTAACTTTATCCGAAGGTTCGTACCTGATTTCTCAGAGCTGACGAAGGAGATTTCAGCAATGATGAAGAAGACGTCTACATTTGTGTGGACGGACGAAGGCAAACATGCCTTTATTAAGATTAAAGAAGCTATTGCAAATGCACCAGTGTTAGTTCGGCCTAACTTTCAGAATGATTTCATTCTTTATTGTTACGCGTCGGAACTTTCATTGTCTGCCATTTTGACACAGAAACTCAGCGAGGAGGGTGAATCTCCTATTGCTTTTATGAGTGCTAATTTCAAAGATGCTGAGATGCGTTATTCCCAGATCGAGAAGAACACTTATGCTGTCGTCAGAGCTGTCAAGAATTTCAGATTTTATCTTTTGAATTCACATACTACGGTGTATGTCACCGATCCAGCAGTAAAAAGTGTACTTACTCAACAGGAGATGGGTACGAAAAGAGGGAATTGGATCGCAAGAGTTCAAGAATATGATCTGGAGATTAAGCCGACCAAGCTTATTCGCGGGCAAGGTCTTTGCAAATTGTTGGCGGAAGATGGAGATCGCAAGTTCAAGAGCAATGGTGGAATTAGTTTAGAAAAAGAAATTGAAGAAGACCTACCTTTGGTCTTACTAGTTAATTCTGCAGAAGAATGGTACACACCATTATGGTATTATTCAACGTATGGAGAATGTCCACGTCACATGGACAAACAGCAGAAAAGAACATTAAAATTGAAAGCACATAATTTTGTGCTAGTTAATAACGTTCTGTACAAGCATGGCCTTGACAGAACTTTCCTATTATGTGTCGGAAAGGATCAGCAGCGAAGGTTGTTAGAAGCTTTTCATAATCAGGCATGCGGAGGACACTTTTCATCAAGGGTCACTGCATTTAAGATTCTACGAGCACAGTTTTATTGGCCAACTATGTTTCGTGATGCATATGATTGGGTGTACAAATGTCAGCTATGTCAGCAGTTTGCTGGTAAAGTGAAATTGGCATCTTTTCCACTCAAGCCAGTTGTTATTGACGCTCCATTTCAGCAGTGGGGTATTGATTTTGTAGGACCTGTCAATCCAGTTTCCAGTAAGGGGCATGTGTTTGTCCTTACAGCGACAGATTATTTTACGAAATGGGTTGAGGCAATTCCTACTAAACGAGCTACGTCCGAAGTGGTTTGCAGCTTTCTAAAGGAGAATATCATTTCTCGCTTCGGAGTTCCTCGGAAAATTGTTACTGATAATGCTACTTGCTTCTCGTCAGAGGAGATTTTGAGTTTTTGTTTTGATCACGGCCTCATGCTGTCACATTCATCAGATTATTACCCTCAGGGTAATGGACAGGCCGAATCATCCAATAAGAACATTGTAACAATCATACGCAAGTTGGTTGAGTCAAATCAGCGAACTTGGCATACTAAGTTATACGATGCTCTTTGGGCTGATCGTATAACTCCTAAAAGAGCTATTGGCACCTCGCCTTTTATACTTTTGTATGGTACAGAAGCTATTCTGCCTATTAAATTAGAATTGTCTACTTTGCAGTTGGCATCAGCAGTGGAAGATGAAGAATTTCATGATCCTATTCAGAAGAGAATTTTGCTCCTGATGAAACTTCAAGAGGAGAGGACGGAGGTTGTCGATAAAATCACTCAGCATCAAGAAAGAGTGAAGAGAATTTTTGATAAGAAAGCTCGTCACAGAGACTTTCAAATTGGAGATCAAGTCCTTTTGTGGGACAAAAGGCATGAGCCAAAAGGAATGCATGGAAAATTTGATTCCTTATGGTTAGGGCCCTTCCAGATTCATGAATTTACAGGAGAGAACACTTATATTCTCTCACATCAGGATGGGAGGCTCTTCCCGCTTCCTTATAGCGGGCAATATCTTAAGCACTTCAACCTTCCGGGGGAGGAGTAATGTTGTAAATATTTTGTAAGTATTTTTATGTTTTATCGTTATGTAGTTATGTTTTTCCCCGTTCTGTGATGTTTTGTCGTGTTATAGGTGATTTAAGTAGTCTTGTTTTAGGTGATTTTTAGGTTAAGTTTTTAGGAACTTTAATGTTTTAGGTGATTAGGACAGTCCTGACTCCATATACCCAACTTATAAGTCACTGGTCTACGAAACACTGAGATTCTAGGGATCTCCTATGCCGTAAGTATCCGACATGGTCACCAGACGGAGCCTAATGTTGTACCCAAAACCAAAATTTTTGCTTCACTAAGGCATTTTGCTAAATTGAGTCTTATTCTTGTTAAAGTGTCGTCAAATGGTCGTTTTTGGGGTTTTCAAATATGGAGTTGGTGTCAGTACTATGTCAGTCTGTTACTGAAGAGAATTTAGAAAAATGAAAATCTGAACGAAAAACATCAAAATTTTCTCCGAGAAGGGAGCACTTTCTCAAATGGGCGCCCTATCTTTAGGGGCTCGTGATCCTGTTTTAGGGTTTGTCACTTGTGCGCATATTTATCCCGGTGATCACCGCCTTCACAAAGTTGAGCTATCAAGCCCAGCTAAATGGACCCGCTTTTACCGAAGTTAATAAGATGCATAAAGGCGTATCAAGGAAGCAAGAAATTACACCGGAGAAAAGCTGCAGTTTTCGTGAAGGTTTCCATCTTTGAGGTGCTGAAGGTTTTTGGCTAAACGCCACCCAAGATGTTTATCTCATATTTGTTCGAACTTCGTGACGCATCCGTCAGTGGGTGAATCTAAGTTGCTAAAGAGCCTGAACCGGAGGTCAAACGTGGGGTCAAATCTTAGTCAAAATATCAAAGAAAAAGCAAAAAAGCACATTTTGAGAAAGGCTTCAAGCAGCCTTTAATGCTTTTCATGATTTAAGATGTCAATGTCCGTTAATGCTCAAATTTCCGCCTCGCCTCCTCGGGCCGATCGTAAGATGTCTCTGGCCGCCTTAGTAAAGCAGTTTTATATTATTTTGTCGCTTCCAGAAATGGCCGAAGTCCGAAATGAAAAGAGCAACTTTGAAAAGGCGCCTTTGTTTTTCACCCTCGATGATGTTTCTCTGGGAAATGTAACTTTGCGTACCATCGCGGTGTATCGAGCTTAGCTTCAGCGAACCCGAAGTTCCGTTCGAAGTTGATAAAAAACGTGGTTATGAAGGATTTTGTTTTTCCCTTCGCTCTCGAGATGCGTAATGTTCTGGACTAAGTTCCGAAAAAGCGCAGCCTTCGTGCTAGCGCTTTGGATTTTGAGCCTCTCGTGATGTCGGGCTTTATGACGTGCAGTATCAAGATATCATTTGATCAATTTTTACTCAGCTCCGCAATGCACCTGTCAGCCAGCCAATCGGAGAAGTCAGTCAACCAGTGTCAGTCGATGAACAGAGGTCCCGACAGAGGTTTTAGCCTAAATTTTCATGAAATTTGGCTAAGTCTGGAATTCGCTCAAGAGTTCAAATTTGAATTTTCGAAAGTGAGTTGAATGGACGCCTTAACTGGAGTTCTGACTGCAGTTAGACTGAACGATTTCTGGGTTGTCATCTTCAGTTCGTTTATTGGCATGTGGAGTGATCTTTCAGTTTGCATGTTCAGTTAACTAGTTTGCATGTTCAGTTAACTACCTTGCATGTTGAGTTAACTTGATTGCATGTTAAGTTTAACTGAAGTTTATTACTGAATGTCAACTGAAATTTACATGCATGGCGAATTTGGTCAAGATTGTGAAGATGGCGCTTCATTGCATGTTAACTGAAGTCATGGAAAGGGACGCCATATTTTGATGAAGCATTATTTTGTGAAGCATGAAGCATAAGATTTGTGAAGTATGGCGAATTTGCATGTCAACTTGAGTTTCAAAAGGGTCGCCATATTTAAGGTTGAAAAGTGAAGCATTTTTGTGTGAAGCTATGCACTTTTTAAGGAAGGCAACTTTAGTTCAAATTGGTTGCTATTTTTAGATTTTAATTGATTAAAGCATGTGAGGTTGGCGCACTTATTGAAGGCCAAACTGAACTTCTAAAAGGGTCGCTATTTTTAGCTTATTCTTTGCATGAAGATGGCGAACTCTTATCTTATTCTTGTTGTTAACTGAAGCTATCTAAAGGGCACGCCTTAGGTCAAATTGATGAATCCAAGGCAAATTTGAAGATGGCGAACTTAAGACAAGTCTCAACTGAAGCTAAAATCGCATGATGAGTTCAACTGAAGTGTTGAAAGGGCAAACCCTAAAGCACGTCCACCTTTTGAGCTTGTTTGAGTTCTAGTTAACTACTATGAAGACCAATAAGAAGCCAAGCGCCATTTTTAATGCATGCTTGCTTTAGTGCGAATTTCTTATGATGAAATTCTATATATTTCAAGAGTGGCGTCCATTATTGCATCATCTTTTGCTCTGAAAGCTTGTATTTTCTTGAGCGACCAGCAAGCTTAAGGTGATTCAGGTGTCCGTTTTCAGCGTTCTTCGAAGCTACGAGCTCAGATTCTTCAAAGGAAGTCGATTCTAGACTTCATTTTCACTTTGCATGCAGGTTTTATAAAGATTTGAAGAAGAGAGTTGCAGATTTTTCAGAAGCAGACAAGCAAAACTTTCTATCTTCTGTCTTATTTCTTCTATTTTCTCACCTTAGGTACTTTCTTCGCATGCCAGAGTAATTCAACACATTTTCAGAATCTGTTCATCTGGGTTCTTATATTTCAGCGTGTGCAACAAGACCCACTTCTTAAATTTTTTCGAGAAAATCGCCCCGTAGCCTTCATTCTGAAGCTCTGAGCCTTTTTCCGAGAATTTCTTTGCATGTAGGCTTGAATCATATTTTTTCCAAAATCCAGCTATCTGGGTTTATTCAGAATTCAGTTGTGCACAAAACCCATGTTCCAGAATTTCTTCGAAAATTTCTCCTGTCAGAAGCTATTTTTAGCCTTGTTCAGTGTTTTTCAGAAAGTTCTTCAAACATATTCGACTTTACAGTCAAAAGTCACCATTTTCAAAATGCAGTTCAATCTCATTGATTACAAGGTGAAATCAGTCCTTACACATAATTTCACCAAGACTTCAGATACGGACCTAAACCATGTTTATCCAGTGGTCAATCTGAGCACTTTAGAAGGTGTTAGCAGCAATTCGATGAGGAATCTTGAACGTTCCGGGTTGCTGGCAGCGGCATCCATTCCTGTTTCTATCTTCGATCTTGAGTTCGTATTTGCTTGCATTAAGCATTATGACTCGTCTTCACGACAGATCAGATCGGTTGATGGAAGAGTGGTTTGTAGTCTCAAGCCGAAGGACATAGAAAAATGTTTTGCTATTTCTCCTCGCTCAGATAACTTTACTGTTGATCTTGAAGCTTGCGAGAAGATATGGGATGCTGATCATCAACGTTCACAGAGAAAGGTTGCTCAGAAATGGTTGACAATTCAGAAAACTAACTTGCCTAAGAAGGTTGGTCGTGGTGAATTTAAAGGAGAAGTTGCTGTTTTGATCACCTTACTCAATCGAGTTACCAGCCAGTCAGATGCTAACACTTTCCATCCATGGATGTTCTACCTGATTACCAGAATCCTTGATGGCACAGAGCGTTTTGACTGGGCTATGTTAATTAGTGATTGCTTACATCAGCAGATTTCTAACTTTCTCAAGCATCACGAGTTTCATATGATATCTTATTTGGTTTACTTGGTGGCATTTCAAGGTAGTTTCAGACTTCTTAAAACCAATGGTACTCTCGGTGTTCAGCGTATTCATGAGTATTATCCACAGCTAGAGTTTTCTCAGTCTGAGCAGGACTTCCGAGTGGTGAATGATCACTTTGCCATGAGAACCGTGAGGGATCTTGATGATGAGATGCACATTCGTATTTCAGCCGAGGCCAAATCAGCAATGGAGACTTGGGCAGATTGGTTCATACAGTTTCCTACTTTCACGTACCTCCGAGTTTATGGTTATGTTGGAGAGCCCCTGATGTTGCCAAGATATCCGTCAGACAAGATTGTCTTTATGGAGTTTCTCAGGCAAATGCAGCACGTTCACTTCTTTCTCCGTAGTCGTCATAAGGCTGCGGCAAATTTTCCATTCTCATTGGCAATTTTCACATGTGATGCAGCAACAGATGCCAGGCGTATGTCTACTGAGATAGAAAGGTTCAAATTCAAGCCTTATACTGAGAGACGTTCCTATGATCCTCTCGGTCATTATGCAAATCGGTTAGAGCGAGGGATTGCACATGCGCCAGCACTTGAAGACTTCTGGGCAAATTGTGAAGATGAATTTGAAGTTCGTCGTCGTCACTATTGTAGACTTACTGTTGGACAGCTCTCTGATTATTTGTCAGAAGATGTTGATGGTTTGTCGGATGATGATGGAGAAGTTCTTCTCAATTCTTATGTTAAAGACCAAGTTGCTAGGCAGCCACTTCGCTCACCTGATTGGTATGCTAAAGAGAATACTTCTATTGAAGAGGTTTCCAGATCGGTGATCAAGACTAGTAAGTTGTTCTTGGAGAGCAAGCGAACGCGGAAGTCAGTTCCTGTAGCAGAGCCGCCAAAGGATTTCTCGTCATTACCTTCTACTTCTAGAGCAAAACCCAGAGTTAAAGCCATTATCATACCTCCGGAAGGAGTTAGACTCAGTGGAAACACAGGGAAGAGAGCTACTGGTAAAAGGAAGCAGAAACAAATTGAGAGTATTCCTGAAGTTCCAGTAGAGACAGTTATTCAGACTGAGCCTCACGTTTCACTTCCTAGTTCACCTCACGTTCCGCCTATTGATATAGATTCTGAGCCCGAGCCACAAATTCAAGCAGGATCGGAGACGACTGAAACACCACAGGTTGATACATCAGGGACAGTCTCTCCACGAATTGAAAATATTGTTCAGTCTTGTTGGCTCGAGAAGTCTTTGGGAAGACAAAGGCGTGAACCGTCATACAACCTTGATTTGTCAGAGTTTGGTGAGCCCTATCAGAGGAGATCAAACAAGAAGATAAAGAAGCAAGTGCATATCGAAAAGACCCCTGAATCAGAGATTGTGATAGAAGTTGCAGTGCCTCCAGAAGGTAAAAGCTTGGACGAGGTCGAAGTGGGTGATTTTACATTCACTAAGGCAAATCTTGGCAGGACCACACGAGAGACAGATGTATCTCTTCTCAAGATTGTTACCAATAATCTTGAAGAGCGTATCACGAAGGATGGAGAAGATAAGGCTTTACTCAAAACTGAAATTAGTCAACTTCGTCAATACATTTCTGATCTTGTTCATGGGAATCCAAATAGAGCACCGGTTCTTCCTCAGCACACACCTGCAGAGAAACGAAAATTGGATCAGTTGGTCAGTCATGGCAGACTTTTGGATGATTGGATTGACAGTTTAGTTGCTGCTGGTAAGACTCTTCTTGCAGATTTATATCAGTTGAGGAGTGAGGCACACAAACTCCGTCAGGGTATTCAGTTGCTGGATATTGCAGTTGCAGAGAGCTTGGCAAAGGATCGCGTTCTTGTATCTCAGTTATCAGTTGCATGCGATGCTTTGGAGATGATCGAAGATCAAGAGAAAGTCTTCACTTGGAAAGAGCAGCACCTTCTCAGAACAGAAATATGTGAGAAAATCTCTTCCAAGTTATTTTCACTGAAGGATGACGTAGTTGGAGTGCTTGCACTTGTCAGTGGCTTCGTTGTTCAGATTCCGTGTCACTATCTTCTCGAAGATGGCACGTATGTTGAGTTGGAAAAAGTTCAAGCGGAATTCGAGAAGCTGATTTTTGACAGCCTTGAAGGTGAACCTAGGGCGCCAAAATTAGAAAATGTTTCAGTGATTGCAGCCAGTTTGAGAAAGGCGACTGAAGAATGCAAAGATGGTGTGCACACAATTACTGAAAGTGGCAGAGAACTAAAGAAGCAGACTGTTATTTTTAGCAGCATCAAAGTGCCAGATGACAGGGAGATCGATGAGTTCTTGGTCGAAGTGTTAGACCGAGTTGACATGGAGTGATCTGTCAGTTAGAACGTGCAGTTAATTTCTAGGGTTGAGTCCTGAGCAGCAGTTAACTAGACTTCCAGTCTTCAGTTCACTTGCTGACTTAACACATGCTTATCTCATCCTCGGAGTTATCAACACAGGAGTTAGGGTTAGGGTTTCCAGTTAACTGAAGGTAGTGGCCAGTTAACTTTGCTTTAAATAAGGACGCGCATGCTTGCACATTGTCCAATTAGGTTATTTGTACCAGTTAAACTGAGGGTAGTTGCCCAGTTAACTGTATAGTTTACTTCATTAGGGTTAGGCGCATAACTTGCATGCATTGCAAGAACTGTAGTGAACTCAAGGTGATTTTAGGGTTACCTACACCTTGATGTATATAAATAAGAGCTTTTGCTCATTTGTAATTAACTTTTGCTTGAGAGAGAAATATATGCTGCGCCTACCTTGCCCTCAATATTGCTCTTTATGGTATTTGTTCATGTGTCTTCATTATTGCAATTGATTGTTATGCCACATAGGGTTTCGAAAGATTGTAATGCTGGATTCTTCCATAGTTTAGAGAAATCTGTTTTGTGAATCTTTTATTGTTATGATCGAACGTTATGCCACACAGGGTTTCGTAAGATTGTCATGATAAAACCGTTTTGTGAAGTGTTTACTATGCTGATCGAGTGTTATGCCACACAGGGTTTCATAAAGTTTTCATGGTGAATCTTCTCTTAGATTAGGAAAATCTGTTTTGTGAATCTTTTGTCATTACGATTGAGTGTTATGCCACATAGGGTTTCACAAAGATTTTGATGATAAAAGCTGTTTATGAGTCTTTACTATGCTGATTGAGTGTTATGCCACATAGGGTTTCATAAGATTATCATAGCAAATTCTCAAATCTGTTTTGTGCTTAATAAACTTGTTCAGATTGAGATGATAGTTGCGCCACCTTGCCTTCAAGTAGAGAATCTGAATGCGTTTATCGTCTGATAGTCATAACCTTGCTCCGTTTCCTCTTGCTCTGTTTTCCTGAGGAGATTGGATAGATATAAGTTGTAGTTTAGTTGATTTGCGAAACCAGAGAAAACTCAGCTGCAACGTGTAAGTTCTTTCAAGAAAGCCTTGTGCCTCTAGCAGCTGAAACAAAAAGACAGGACATAGTTTTAGCTTATTTTCCTTTGCAAGTACATTTGTCAAAGCATAACGAGGGAGCTTCCCCTCCATAATTTGAAGAGCACTCATTGCGTAGTGTGCATAGGCTGTTCATAACAACTTCTACTCCAAAGGTGTTAGTTGTTACGCCAACAACAAATTAATGAATGAGTCCATATATTATATCAAATGTAATGAAAGATAACTAAATTAGACATGTTGTGATTCAAAAGGCCCATGAAATTTTATATAAATGAAATAAGAGCACACGATACAACTATAAAAAAAAAAAACTTGTTTAAAATGGGTTTTCCAGGAGCAAGAAATATTGGTTTATAGAATACATACTTCACCAATGCGTTTCCAATTCTTCAAGTCCACCTCATTAGGGTCAATTTCATTTTGGTACTGAAGATAAAAATTAAAACAAATTACTATATGTTATTGAAGAATTATAAAAAAGGTTTCAAGATAAAAGAAGAAATCTCTATGGTGAAATAAATAGAAAGCATGTCATTTTGATGATTTATTACTAAAATTGTTTTTAACAAAAGAAATAAGCACATATCCACATGAATAAGAGCCCACTTTCCCAAACCAATTCCATCTGTCTATCACCTAGGAGCTTACCTAACATTGCATGCAAAGTGAAAATATTTAAAAGAAACTTTTATCCATATATAATCATATTATTTGATAAATGAAGATCCCTTTTGTAGAATTTAAAAGATACCACTAAAGTGTACCCGCACTATTTCATAATAAAGCATACTCCAAAACCTTTCTATTTAAAAATAACTTCTACCTAAACAACTCAAAAAAATGACAAAGTTGCCTCAACAAATCCATTGCACAAATTTTCTTTGGGAGAGGAAACATTGGGAAATATGAGAGTAATGAAATTATATTTAGAGTTGGGCCTACTAGAATAACAAAGATCCCAATGACAAAGAAAGTAGCTTGAAAGACAAACCCATGCATACACAAGATTGCCACAAAATAAAATGAGTTATTAATAGTATATAATTGGTATAAATAAACCCAAAACACTAACCTATTTTGGCATCACTCCTAGTCCTTGATCATTTCTTTGTCCTTTAAAGACGGTTGCGTCTTTGGGTCCCATTGTGTGTCAATTTTTTTGGTATTCTGAAAAAAAATCCACTCCTTCAATATATCAACATTTCTATTGATCAAGTTCTTTCATTTAGGTCTTCCTCAGATGCCCCTCCTCACATTCTCCACTTGATAGGCATCATCAATAGGGTTTTCAAAGAGGACATATGCCAACAATATGCTCAAGTCAATTGTACATATCCTCTCCAACTACTTAGCCCAAAATTTCCCTTTAATGATGATCATTTCCTATAGGTAATTGATGGCATCATTATTCAGCATGAATACCTCTAACATGATATGGTAACATGGTTTGAGGATTTTTGTATGGCCAGCTAAGGGTGTGCTCCCACCAATTATGGCTTGACACACACCATATTAAGTAGAGTAAAAATATTTTCCATTTATGCACCTTTTGAAAAGTGGAGAATTAGGACTGCTTTATTTTGAGGTGTCCTATCAACTATAATATCTTGCAAAGATACCAACATTAGCCCAAAGAGCCAAAGGAAATTTTAATGGTAGAGAGAACGGGGAAACAAGAGACAATTGTGGTATCAATAAAAAAAATGAAAGAGTAAACTAGTTTTGGACCTTTGTGTTAACTAGGTACGAAAGTGAAGGGGCAATGCAAGTATTGATTTGAGTACAAATCATATTTGAGTGAGAATCAAAATATGTGAAATGCAAAGAGTAGTAAATTAGACTTCTAATGCAACATAATAGGAAAATTTATGTCTAGGTTAAGGAAAAGGATGTTTAATCTACAAAAAGAGATAAACATAAAGTCAGAGTATGTCAAATATTTGTTAAGGGAAAAAGAGGACACCAAGTGTGCATGTTTTCCAAATGTGTGGTGTCAACAGATTTTTGGCAATAGCTACAGTGTCAAACACAAAGGTGCTTCTATTGCTACACTGCAAATTCTCCCTTCTTAATATAGAACATCTCTCTTCGACACAATGAAGAATAGGGTTTGTCACTGGGAGGAACAAGTCCTAAGGCATCTATGATCAAGTCCAAATGAACCAATTATGAGAGATGAGAGTAATCAAGAAGCATAATTTTATCAATGCTAAGTTGTAAGAACCAACCTAGGGCCTATGAGAGAGTATCTAGGCAACAAACATGCTAGGAACGAGTTGATAATATAAAACTAACAAGAAGGGGTATAAGTTTTTTGGTAGCAATACAAGGGTAGACTTTTGAACACAAATCACTATTTGACAATGTCGCCAAATATAGATAACTCATTAGAGCGTGCAAGTGGAACGAACAATATATGCATACAAAACCAAGATGTATTGTTGCACCATTATTTGCTTAGATATGCAAGTAGTTATTTATCCATCTTTTGATATTCCATTAAAAAATGGTTGGCTTTTTTCCTTAGAGAGGCCAACACTCTTAGAGAAAAATCTTTGTACACGTCCACACACAAATGGAGAAGAATCAATGATATGTAGAAAGTGGAGAGAACTCTCGTATGTCCCATTTTGGGAAAAATTGATATGTGAGCATTTAGCTCAATTTTCAAGTTTTCCCCTAAGCTTCTTGGTGAGTTGGGGAGAACTCCAAACTTCTTGTAATGCTTAGGGTTGATTAACAATGAATTTGGTTCCTAGAAATGAGCTTAGTTAGTAGTATGGAATTTGGATCATTATGCCACTTTCAAAAGTGATTTCTAACACTTGGGGTGTTCTCCATGTTGGCCCCATAGTTGTCATTGCACAAAAAGATTGAACTATTAATGTCTGATACAATTGCCAGAGTTAGCAGATCCACAAGAGGCGATTAGTCCATGTCATGAATCATGAGGAGAGCACTGACCATTTGCCAACAATCTCCCCCTTAGTGCAAGTTGAGGGGATTTGAACTCGACACCTTTGGCACTAATACCAATTGTTGGCCCCATAGTTGTTGCACCAAAAGATCGACCTGTTAATGTCCGATACAATTGCCATAGTTAACAGATCCATGGGAGGCGGTTAGTCCATGTCACAAATCCCGAGGGGAGCATTGACCATTTTCCAACACTCCAAACTTCTTGGAGAAGCCGTCTATTTTTAGTAAGTCACCTGATTGGCTCCAATCATCATCCTACATCTTCAATATCATTTCAGTGTGATAACAGTTTGATTTTGATGCAGTTTCCATGCTTTCCGCAACTTGGGTAAGCTATTGTTGAAACATTTTGTCATTGATGTCAAAGTGTTTGAAGTGGTTGAGCTGCCCATTACTCATATTTTAAATGTAAATGAAATGATCGATTATTTGTAGTGGTCCATTTGAGTCGTGGAAATTTTTCAAATTTGAGTTGTCAAAATTTGTTAGCTTTGAAATGTCTCCTCCACCATGGCAATTTTTCCATGTTAGTTGCTTGCTTGCATACTTTATTCTTCCACCTTTAGATCTGGTATGACTCCTTGTATCACCTTACTAAATTTTTTTGGCAACAACTACATGTTTTTATGACTAGAATATCCCTGATGAAAATGTAGTGGGGTCGCTTGAGACTCTTTGACGGGTCTTTCTATTTTGGTTGACAGCTCTTGTATTTTCTATTGACTCCATTATGAGGGGCGGTGTATGGATTATTGCGTGTACATGCTTGGAGATAGTGGATTCAAAATCTTCAACAAAATTTGCAAACCAAATGTTTGTGAAAGCCCACGGTTATGATAAAATCATCTATGCTCTGTTGTGTAAGCGATTTTGTGATGCCTTTGTGGCATTTAATTTTCAACGGACATTCATTCTTGGACGATTTCATGTGGAGACATGTTGATACTGGGTGTATCTATCTTCAATCTTATTGGTTTTGTGTGGAAGTTGTGTGCATTTAAGATGCTATCGCTATCATTTTCCGTTATTGGGGATGCATATTGGGTGAGCTGTGTGAGTTATTTCCGCTAAGGACGTGGTTATTCTATGCTTTTGTTTTCATTCTTCCAAGGCACGGGCTGTATAATGAAAAAATTTGTGTGAGACAATATGTGCCTCTATGTGGAAGTCGTGATTATTTTGCATTTTCTTTCACTACCATATATATTTTAAGAAGCGAACTGCAGAACGTGTTAGTTGTGTGAGCTTATTTGGGAGAAGTCATGAGGAGTGACTATTATGGAAAGTATTCATCCTTTGTCGTATTCTTTATGGTAATGCCTGACATTTATTCCGTAGTCGATTTTATGGAGGATGTGAATACTTCTTTGGTCTATCCAAAATGAGGGGAGTTATGCTACTTTAAGAGGATTTTATAACAGGGCACTTGAACAAGCTTCATTTGTAGTGCCAATCCTTTACACCATTGGTTTGATCAGATATTGAGGGATTTACTATTTATAGTAAATCAGTGGTTGATAGAGAGGGACCCTTACTATTTTTAGGAAGGTAGTTGGACGTGCAATGGATGAAGTGGTTAACTCTTTGGTTCAGACATAATCGAGAAATAATGAGTATTTATGGAGTTATATTATTTTAATTATTAATAATTAAATATAAAGTGCAATTATAATGAGCAATGGGGCCATGACCCTCATTTAAGTGATTTTTAAAGTGACTAAGGAATAATTAAAATATTTAAATGTTATTATAAAGTTATAATGTAACTTTATAATAATAAAGTCAATTTAATTTTATAAAGTGCGTTAAGTGAAAATTAAAAGTGGGAATACATTTTTTATCCAACATTGGCTAGGAAAGTGTTTGAGCTCTCACAAGAAAAAAATAAAAGAGACTTAAGAGCTCATTCTCAGACATCCTAATTTGAATATTGCTTTGCTATTTTTGCAGTTGTGGAGCCAAGGGTTTCTGCAGTTGTTCATTTGGCCATTGAGAACGAAAAAATCTCAATTGGTAATGCAATTTTGAGGTTGTAAAATATCATCCGAATTATCGCTGGTTGTGGGCTCTATCTCAGGAGTTCAACTTGTGCTTCATTGGAGAATTTTATCAAGGGTTTGAAGATTATTGAAGGATAATTAATTGCAAACTTGTATCTTCTTTCTTGGGAGCCATTCTATACCATATTTTAAATGCTTAACTGCTATAGTAAAATGTGAACAGTAACACTACAGTGTTGGGCATATTTGTGAAGCATACTACAAGTTTTTAAGGATTTTGACTAAGGGAAATCAGGGTTATTATCTGCTGTTAAGAATTTCTGTGTATGCATAAATCTGGGCGGAGTTTAAGTCAGATTTCAACCATTTATTGAGCACATTGGACAGGGGTTTATTGCTGCACATCAACAGTACATGAGCTGCAGTTATATTTTAGAGTGTTGGGCAGATTTCAAGCATATTACAGGCCTCTCCTTTAGTTACTTATGCCATGTATGACTATTCTTTGTACTCCATTGAAGATACAAATTAACGGGTATGTTGGGACCTGGCCATATAATTTACTTACTTCTTGTTAGTCTATTTTGCAAAGCTTAACCAGTCTGAGAACTACTGCTACAGACCTGTTTAATAACGTTCTCAGTTCTGATTTGAAGTTAATTAAGTGATCTATCATTGAGTATTTGGTTGTTTATGATATATGCAATCTGCTCTTCATTTCTATGTGCTCTTGCATCATTTGACATTGAAAAGAAACATCAAAAACACAAACAAGAACCTAGAACTCAGAAATCAGACCTTGTATACAAAGTGTTTGACGAAATGTCAAACTACTCAACTGAAAATTTTAGGGCAGATTGGTAAGGGGTTCTTCACAAAATTTATGTTGGTTTTCCTCGATGACATTTTTCTTTATTCCAAAGATGAGGATGAGCATCTTCAACATTTTGGGTGGTTCTTCAACGATTGAGAAAATATAAACTTTATGGGAAAATATAAACTTTATGGGAAATTATCAAAATGCACTTTCTTTTAGAAAGAGGTACAATACTTGGAGCATATAATATCAGCTAGAAGAATAGCAGTGGATTCCGCAAAGAAAAAAGCTATAGTAGAATGGCCAGTATTGAAAACTGTGCATGAGGTTAGAAGTTTCATGGGATTGGCTGGGTATATTACTTTAAGGTTTGTGAGAAATTTCTCTAGGATCGCCCACTCCATTACCTCTCTTCAAAGAAAAGGAAAAATATTTGAATGGAGAGAGAAATGTCAAGAAGCATTTAATATGTTGAAGGAGAAATTAATGACTGCACCAATTTTGGTAGTACCAGACCCTAATGGTCATTTTGTAGTCATAACAGACGCGTTTGGTGAAGGATTGGGCGGAGTATTAATGCAAGATGGGAAGGTAGTGGCTTATGAATCTTGGAAGTTGAAGCAGTATGAGTAGAAATATGCACCACACAATTTGGAGCTAGCAGCTATTTTGCATGCCCTACAAATGTGGCGACATTACTTGTTAAGAAAGACTTTTGAACTCAAATCAGATCATCAGGGTTTAAAGTATATATTTACTCAGCCTAATTTAAATGCTCACCAAAGGAGGTGGATGGAGTTGATTTCAGATTATGATTTTGAGGTTAGTTACATTAAGGTCAAGGAGAACAGAGTAGTCGATTGCACTGAGCTAATGGAAACATATAACTTCCATGGTGTCAATCAACACAAATTTTAGAGCTTAGGCACTAAAAAAATTGAATGAAGATGAATTCTACTTGCAAGTTCGTGAAGCTCTTCAGGAAAACTCTCAAGAACCTAAATATGAAGGTTTTTAGATTGAAGCAGATGGAATTTTGAGATATAAGGGCAGGGTGTATGTACCAAATTCAACAGAACTAAGGAAAATGGTATGGAAAGAAGTACGCATAGCACCTTACTCAAGTCATCTAGGGGTAACCAAAATGTTGGTCGATGTTAGACCTCTATATTTTTGGAAAGGAATGAAAAATGATGCAACTAGATTCATTGTAGGATGTTTTGAATGTCAAAAGGTTAAGGTGGAG
>VDFB02185769.1:0-17328 GCA_007258455.2 Sequoia sempervirens
AGGTAAGTAGTTTACAATCACTGGTATGTGGGAGCAATTATTCATCATATATCATGATTAACTTGCATTCATGACAGATATGTTGAACCTCTTGTAAAAAATTATTTGTTTGTAACTATAATTATATAAAGTTATCATGATTGGATACAATATTTGTTGCACTTGATATGGTCGAGTAACACAATTTTTTGGTTGAAAATGGTAACATTTGTTGTATGCTATCAATGTTTGTCAAGAATACTCATCAGAATCTTGATTTAAAAATTGGCACATTACCATTCAATTGTGTATAGTTACAATTATCTACATATATTGGATATTGAGTGAATAATATGCAATATAAAAAATGGGCCAGCATCCCCCATGATACAACCCAAGAGAAAATAAAAATCAACACATCATTTACACTTTGTTTGCTAGTAAGTTCTGCACTACCAGAGAACATCAATTGCAATAGTAACTGAAATAGTTGCACACAAAGAGAATATAGAATGATCAAAGCTTTCATAAATAGGTTCTGAAACAATCCCTGTAGTGTTTGTATTTGACTTTCTGATTTTTTGTGTTTTTTTGTTTTTGAGTGTTTTGATGCCGGAAATGAAAGTAATAAAAGAATACCAAATGGAAAGAGAAATACATAAACTGAAAGCAACCCAGATGATTTTTATTGATTTCAAATGAAATTACATCATACCCATTTGCTGGTTTTGATTGTCATAAAGTTCTGATTTTTGAGGCAGCAACCTGGGAGATCCAATGAAATGCATGCCTTGCTCTTGGAAGCCAAAATCTGATCGTGGGTATGTTTTCAAAACTCCTTCTCAGCCTGGGCGACGAAGACAGGTACCAAACAACAACCAAAGATGCCTTATTTTATTTTATTTTGATGGCACAAATCCCAAGGAGGTACAGCTGTACCTGTAGCTCACACGTGCCAATCTGGGAAACCTATAAACTGGTCTAGAAGCCTGTAAATCACTGCAAGAGGTGACGCCTAAGCCACAGAGAGCAAATGAGATGGTACGACATGATGTAGGAGACCCTTGTGCCTTGGAAAAGACGACTAATGGCTCCCACGTGCTGGTTTATTGATGTGCAACCTGCACTTTATTCAATCTGCAAACCTTTACTTCTAGATTTACAATTTATCAAACCCCGATTTATTCTTCACTTTAAACTTTGTAATATTGCTCAATTGTTGATCCTTGAATGAGACCAATCAAGTAGGAACCTTGGACGATCTTGCATGCCTGCAGAACTTGTTCTAAAAGAGGGTATCCATCCTCAATCAGCCATGAAAGACAAAATTTGCAGCAGCAGCAACTCACAAAATTGATATAATATTCTGAATGTTGAATAATGAGCTCATATCCTTGCCTTATGGAGAAGTATGCCCAAAATAGGGTTTTGACCTTTGACAAAATGCAAAACATAAATCTCCTCTTGAAAATCAACGCCACTTTCAATAGCTCCTTTAATATAATATTAAATCATTTGTCAAAAGTGATTTTCACTTAAATACTTCATAAAGTGACTTTTCACTTAAATATTCCATAAAGTGACTTATTTCACTTAAATACTTTATAAAGTGACTTAAGATATTCTTTTAATAAAGTCACTTTCACTTTATAACATTAAATCACTAAATCACTTAATAATAGAATATTATTAAGTAACGTGACTTAATAATTCCATAACTCCTGGCCTGGATATTGAAATGTGTTAGAATATTATATTCTTCTTTTATTTAATGGTCAATTATCTACTGTAGTTTCTACAGTAGTCAGTAGGTAGATAGTAGTTAGATATCATTAATATCTACAGTATTATGTAACTTCTATATATTGTAAGCTTTTTTTTTCTGTTAATAATAGAATAGAAGAATGCTTTTACCATTCACATGGTATTAGAGCGTCTAGGGTTTCTGGGCGATTTTTTAAGTCTGTAATTCGTGAAAAAATTTCATGTGAGACTTCTGTGAATTTTTCGAGGTTTTTTTTGTGCAAAAAATTGCGAGTCTTGTTTACTAAGAAGATTAAGGGTTTATGTTTTTGATTTTCGTGAGCATCTCACTAAAATCGTGACCCTCCTGTCGCGGTTCTTTTGAAAACGCGTTTCCATCTTCTTTGATTGCATTTTTTGCAGACCTAGGCGCCATTTGTTTTGGTTGAGCAACCTTCTAAAACACATTTTTATTTTTTTACGGCTTTTCGCACAACCTCTGGGTCGCGATTTAGAGCGCATTCTCTGGGCTTTTTCTTCGCGTTTTGAAGGTTTTGTGCAAAATCTGCCGCGTTCAGACCTCTTTGGAGCATGTTTTGTGATTCAAGTGAACACGTTTCTGTAGGCTTGAGTTGAGTGCGTTTCTGCACGTACTTAAAATTCAGGGTTCGCCCTCTTTGTTTGCCGCGATTTTGTGCGGATTCCGGGTTGTTTGCAGTTTTTGAGGGTCTTCATGGAGCTAGGGTTTCCAGAAAGGTCGACTAGGGTTTTTACGCTCTTTTTCAAGTTGATTTTTTTTTTCGTTTGTAGATTCTTGGTGGGTTTTCCGAGATCTCAACTGGGTTGTCGTTAGATTTTTCTGGGGGTCTCAAAGTTCGTGCCTCGGAATTTGTGCAAGTGGGTGTTGATGAAATTTTATGGATTTTCAGCAACATTTTTTGGGTACTCTTTAGATCTTCTAGGTTTTGTCTTCAAAGATTTTTCTGGGGGTCTCAAAGTTCGTGCCTCGGAATTTGTGCAAGTGGGTGTTGATGAAATTTTATGGTTTTTCAGCAACATTTTTTGGGTACTCTTTAGATCTTCTAGGTTTTGTCTTCAAAGTGCCTCGAAATCCGTGATAGGGTTTCTGCTTTGAATTTGTGCTGTCTCTGTTTTCGTTTTTTGCCTTCACCAGTTTGACCTCAGGGTACGTGATGGCATCTCTAACAAATATCATGTTTGAAAGCAACCAAAAATTCAACGAAAAGAATTACAACACTGTTGTACCCCAAAATTAAAATTTTTGTTACACTTAGACAATTTGAAGAAATGAGTAAAAGACTTGTTAAATCTGTTAAAAAGGCCAAAATTTGGGTGTGCATGTCTTGCATGAGGGGTCAAAATGTGAAATTCCCAAAATCTGACGATCTGGGTTTGCTCAGAGCAACCTAATCTACAAAACCCAGATCTCAGTTTTTCATCCCTACTTTTTAGGAAAATTGCTATTTTTAGAAATTTCCTAAAAATAGTAACTTTTTCTGCGTTTCTTTTGAAACGGATATTGGAATTTTTTTCTAAAAATAGAAAGTTTGTCCGCTAGGGTTCAAACTGATTTTGATTGGCTCAAAATATGTCCATATCAGGTTGGTGCAGTCAGAATCTCAAAAAGATTAGTTTTGCCCTAATGGGTCCATTCTGCTTTTTCAGAAGCATGTCAGGAGCTCCGAACTCATCAATGGAGGTCAGTCGGCTGCCAGGCGTTAGATGCAATGATTAAGCATCGGACAAAATATCAAATGATGAACATGCATGTTGAATGAAGGTGAAATTTGCCTAAAATTGACTAAGTCTGCTTGACATGGGCACCCTAGGAGAGAATAGGCGCCCATCTTTTTAGGGCATTGAATGGTGAAATTAGGGTTTGAGCTCCCAGACAAAGTTGTTCAGAATCCTCCCAGCTCCACAACGAGTCCAGCAGTGCAGTCATCGGATCATTTAGTCACCCGAAATTCGAGGTCAAACAGAGGGTTTCCAACCAGAAGATGAAGTGAAAATCATGAAAGTAACAGAAAATTTTCTAAGTCTGGAAGTTTTCAGAGCCCCAGGTGCTCAGGGGCGCCCAGTCTTTTGGAAGGGAAAATCCAGCAATTAGGGTTTGCAATTGGGCTCAGTCTCTTCAGAATTCAATCAGCTTCGCGACGGCTGTCTTCGTTAGAGCATTTGACTTGTCGTTCTCCGGCAAATCCAGATTGAGTTGAAAGTATGGAATAACGGTTCAAATGTGAAGATAAAAATCAGGTAAAATATTCTAAGTCTGAAGCAAATGGGCGCCCCTAGAAGTGAAAGGAACTGATGATTTCGAGAGCCCAAACGAATGATTTTGCCAGTGAAGCCTCCAAGATCACTTCCTTAGAACTGGTCAGGCTTTCCAACAAGATCTCCAGCACGTCACTCCAAGATGGCAGTCATCTGATACAGAAGGCAGAACAGAGGGAAAAACAAGAGTGAAAATTCAGAATTCAAAAGCAAAGGTAAAATTTATGAAAAATATTCTAAGTATAGTGAAGTTGGGCGCCCCCAGCCAAGAAGGGCGCCCAAGCTTTTGAAGGCCCAAATTCAATTTTCCGTAGTCAGCGCTCCTAGAGAACTCCCTCCAAAATCTTTCCTTCTGTGATGTGTTTCTCCAACCATCGCCTAACTGAGCTCTGAGTTAATTCGAACTGATTTAGATCAGTCTAGAGCGAGAAAGGATGAAGATACTATGCAAAATGACTTTGTTCAATGTGTTGGGCTCTGAGAGAAGGGCTTTAAGATTTTGAGCTCTAAGATGATGGAATTCACCAACGCAGTCTCTAGGATCACCTTGTTGATTTCAACTAATCTATCCAGTGAGCCTGTCAGCCAGTCAATCGGATCAGTGTAGCCCCCGGAACAGAGAATTCATCAGAAGATCAAAGGGAAATGAAGAACTTGAAAATCATGCAAAAATGGCTAACACTGTGAAAGTTCAGAGCCCCTGGAGGAAATATGCTCCCATGAATTTGAAGGTCAAAACGAAGTTTTTCGCCAGAGATGCCTCCAGGACAATTTTCTTAGAATCAGTCGAGCTTCACGATGAATCATTCAGCTCGTCCACCGGTTCAACTGAACATTCAGAAATCAGGATCAAACCAAGGGTCAAAATGGAAGAAAAGTTGAAAAACTCAGAAAAGTGGTTAAATCTGAATGAAGTAGGCACCTCTAGCTAAGAAGGGCGCCCAAATTACAATGCTCCTGTACCAAAAGTGACCAAACATGTTGGTCGAACGAATCATCCCAACTCACATTAGGTTTGAAGACAGCTAAAAAAGAAGCAAATCTATTTTCCGCCTCAAACGGCATGACACCTTTCCCTTCGTCCATTCGTGGTCGCACAGTTGCTGCCTTAAATGAACCTGGAGTACCACTCAAGATCTGACAACAACATAAGACCTTGCTTTTTTTTTCATGCTTTTTCATCCAGAAGATCAAATTTTTGAAGGAGAAGGTCAAAGGTTTTAATTTTCAGCCATCTGGGTTTCTTCATCTCATTCTTCTGAAGAATTTTTGAGGAAATTTATCAAGTTGCAGCAGCTGCTTTTTCCTTGCATGTCAGTGAAATCTTCAGAGTTTGCAAATTTTGATCATCTGGGTCCTCTTGAAACAGTCTTCTAAGAAAACCCATATCACAGCTTTTTCAAGAAATTTTCAAATTCTAGGGTTGGTTGCTTTTTCAATCAGCCATCAGTGTTTTTCAAATATGATCAACTGGGTCCATTTCTAATTGTATTCTGAACGAAACCCAGGTGCTAGCTTTTTAGGTGAAAAATTGAAGAAATTAGGGTTTGTTGCTTTTTCAGTCAAAATTCAAGATTTTCAAAAAAGGACGATCTAGGTTGTATTGCAACAAAATTCTGAGCAAAACCCATATCTCAGAAAAATTTCCAAAAATTTGTCCATTTGGGGCCGAAAAACCAGCATTCTAAAAATAGAAAGTTACTCAAAACTTGTCTGAACATAGGCGAGTTTACAGTCATTCTTCAAGGTTTTCAATATAGAGTACACTCCCCTCGAGTTTAAGACCAAATCAGCACTATATCAAAACTTCATCATCTCAGCTGAAGAACACGAGGAGGTGTGATATGAGGAAAAGGGAAGGTATCAAAAAAAAGTTGTGCAATACTCTTCTGTTGGAAATCAAGAGAGGTGTCAGAAACATAAAGTTGCAGAGCCGCCAAGTTATCAATTAGTGAGTCATCTTTTAGGCCAGCGATGTTTTTCAAGAACATAACTCATAAAGCAGCCAAAGAAGTGAAGGATTCTCTAAGTTTGATCACAAAAGGCGAGGAGATCTTGGAGAATCAGAATATTGCCTTAGATGGTATCAATGCACCTGACCGGGACACAGTTTCTAATTTTCTAGTGGATGTGATCGAGCTTTAAAGCAGCTTTCTTCTAGAAGCTTTATTTCTCGCTTTCTTTCTATTCTTGGAATAATTCTTATCCATTCTTTGAGAAGAGAAAGAAGATAAAATGTAATAGTTGGCATTTCCCGCTTTTTCTGCTTTCTTAGGTGTTAGATGTTATCTTCTTTCTAGATTTAGTAATAAAGCTTGCTTGCTGAGCAAGCCCTAGATTGTGAAAGCAAGGAGATTTTAGGGTTCCCTACTCCTCTACTTGTCTATAAATAAGAGCCTTTGCTCATTAGTTTTCTTTAATGGTTATTGTGATAGCAAATTGCTGAGTCTCCTTTAGCCAGCAAGCTGTTATTCAGTGTTAGTTCACTTGTGTTTATGATGGCGAATTGTTGAGTCTCTTTTAGCCAACAAGTAGTTGTTGTAATCGCTGTCCCTTTTGTGTAAGAACAAGTTTGCAAGCCTCTTTAGCTGCAAGTTCTTGTTCCGTGCATGTGTTAGGATAATCTTTGTTCCAAAAGTTTGAGAAATAAAATCATGAGCCTCCTGTGCCTTGGTATAATGTCTCAGATTTCCGTTATTTGTGTTATGCTTTTATGATCTTAGTTTCAGCTTACATTGAAGTGTGTAGATGTTTGCTGGAAAAGAGTTTATTGAAGCACTTAGTCAGAGAATCAACCTTGTTCATTTCTAGTTTCTCTTGCTTTGCGTATTACTTGAGAATTTAGAAACGTCTTTAGCTTAAGTTAGTCGTAGTTGAAGTTCTTAAATCAGAAAATCTCAGCTGCGGCGTTTATGTTTTATAAACCTTGTGCTCTAGTTGATCAAAAAGATAGGCAACTTAGTTTTAGTTTACTTTCTTGAATACCATTAGCAAGAGGGAGCTTCCCCTCCTAATTTGAAGAGCAGTTTATCTGTGCATAGCTGTCCGTTTCAAATCCGCATTCCAGAGGTGCGAATTTAAACGCCAACAAACACCTGGAAGCAGCGCATGATTACGATCTTTGAATATCATTGCCTCGATTAGGTCGTTTTGGGAAACTCAACTCGTCCCATTGTAGCCGAAAAGGACCAAGACAAACGGGATGAATGCAACCTGGAAGCTGTCATGCTCATCAAGCTTTCAGTCACTGACGACCAACTCCCACAAGTGCCGTTCGACAAAACAGTTGCTGAGGTCTGGACGTACCTGAAGGATCTCCATGAAATGTCAGATAAGAGTCTTAGAATGATGAACCAAAGCAAGTAGTTGTTCGCTGTCCCAATCATAAGTACAAAAGAATGTATAAGAATAGCCACTAGTTAGAGCTTGAACACTTCCCAAACACGGATATTGATTGCCCCAACTCGAGATACCTCTCATTTGAGACCATAAACTAGTCCTACTAGGAGACTGTGAAGTCTGAAAATGAGTACACCAGTGGCCCACCAAGTCTGAAATGGTTGACTTAAGGTCTGATTTAAAGAAAATCAGCATCCAAAAAGATGAACAGTTGCTGCAACACTGAAAATCATCATCCAAAATAACACATTTGCTCATGTCTAAGGCTGGAAACATCCTCTCTAGTGACTCCAACACCACATAGAATCATCCTTTGCTCAAAATATCTCTCAAATCCACTAGTTGATGAGAAAAAGGAACCATCAAATGGCTGGTAAAGAAGGGGACAACACCAAGAACTCTTATAATTTGATCCTTATCCCTCCAAAGATCCTTCTTTCCACATGTGATAAGCTCCATCAAACCATGTTGAGGATCCCCAACATGGATACTCAACTGAAACTGATCTCCAACACACCAGAAAGAATACTAACATCCCCAAGTGCCAGTCAACCAAGTGCATACTCAAGAAATTGGTGTCTCCTCTAGTGAACCCCTGAAGCCTAACCATGAAAGCTTCAACAACAATGGAGCATGGAACAATTGTTCTCTTCAAACCCAATCCCCAAAAAGGGCTAGTATGAGCTAAAGCATCACTCAACCCAAAGGATGGACTGTCAAACATGTAAACACCTTGTTTTGGTCCTTTCTCCCATACTTCATGAGTAACAAGTCTGAAATCTTCACTCCTTGTTGTTGTAATGAAACCTTCAACAACTACCAAATCATGTTTGAACAACACCTCGATTTCAAAGATGTGGAAGTCTCCATGATTCAACACTTCCCATGTGGAGACTTTATCCTCAAACCCACGTATGCATTCACTATCAAGCAGCCTCGGGAGTTTACCAATCACAATTTGTGTCACGTTCTCATGGTTTGATATAAAATCATCAGTAAACTGGAAAATGTACTTGGTCTCATGCTTGGTCACTTCACCACATGTCTCATTGTCCATCACAAAGAGGGGATTGTTATAAGTTGCTTCTGCACTCAATTCAAAGAGAGGATTGCCAAGAACCTGGAAGTCATCCCTTTCCTCTTGCTCACTTCCATCTTGCTGATCCAAATCTGCACATTCAACTTCTGATTTTTGTGGAAAATTCTTCAAGTCAACCTCTTCTTGAAGGCTATCAAGTTCTTCATTTACTTGCTTGATTTCTTTAGCTCTTTGTTCATTCTCTTGCTCTCTGAAAAGTTTGAAATCAATAAACTGATCTTTTGCCTCCTTTAGTGCCAACTGAGTATCTTCTAACATAGCTTTTGTTGATTCAAGCTCAAGAGTAAGCTCATCAACCTTTCTCTCACTTCCTTGGAATGCACCAATGGTCTTCTTTACAATTTCGAAGGCATAATCTTGATCTCTAATCAAGTTTAAATCTTCTGATTTCATAGTCTCCAAAGAATCTTTAACAAGTTGCAACTTAGGGAGAGTGAGTCCATCCCTAATTCCTTTCCGTCTCTCTTCAATCTAAGCCTTCCATAAGAGTTCTTCAATCTGAGAGGGTTTTCGTCCTCAGGTGAGGAGATGAACAAAATTCTCAAGATCTACAAAAAAGTGTTTGATAGCAATAACAATGGATGCCTTTTTTTCCCTTCTAAACTCTTCTTTTATATTCACCCCTTTTAATTTCAATTTATTTATTTTCGTCTAAAATCATCTCCAAAGGTGTTGAAAATACATGTAACTAAATAGTTTATTTAACCCACAACAATAAAGTAATAATTATATTTAAGTTGCCCCTTTTATAATATAAAATAAAGTCACTGGAATATTTAAAATATTATTATTAAATTATTTCCACAACTTTATACCTTAACCTATAGGAAATAAGGAATAGGCAATAAGGCAAAAATAGATGTGACAAAAACATTTCCGCAATGTTTTATAAACTCATTTGATTCATTTTGTAACTCTATTTTGTATAAAATTTATGTTTTTAAGGAATTTAAGTATTTTTAAAATTTGCTGAGTTTTACCAAGTCGCTAAGTTTGAGTCAAACTTGGGTCTAAGAGGTTTAAGTTTTCGAATAATGGTTATACCCATATGACTTTTTTTGTCATAAAATCACTTTCCAATTTGATGTGTCAGCATTTTACTCAAACTGCAACAATATGTATGGTAAAACCATTCTTCATATTAGAAGGGGAAGCTTCCTAAGCCCTAACTAAATCTAAACTAAAACTACAAACAAAACTTACAAGTATGCACACTGTACAAGATTTCAAAGAGGGTTTTGCATAAATGTAAATACGTAATTGACCATGTTTTTGTCTTAGATGCATGTGCTGGATTGTTAGTGGCAAGCGTTGTAGCAAGAATTTGAGATATGAAAAGAGGGTAGACTGTTCAAGCACAAATGAAAATAACTTCCTATTGGCTAAAAAATAAAACCATATTCAGCTGTAAACAAAGATTTGAAAGAGTAACATGGACAAATATTGACTACTCGCTAAATCGGAGACCAGTAAATCTGCATCTATAGAAAAGAATTAGATGAGTGAACACCACATGGTATCATGAAATAAATAACTAGATTGCATACAAAGCTTACAACTTAGAGAGATGAATCTCGCCAATACTAAGCATGACTGAATATAATCTTTTGTCAATTTAATTCATGAAATTACAAACATGTAATCACAGTTACAATAAATTTAGCTGAAAATTCTACAACATAAGTTTGATTTCAACTATCATTCGTTAATTTTCATGAAAACACGATAACTTGACTTCAAAGTTCAAATGATAGTTTCTGCAGCATAAGTTTGACATTAACTATCAAGTTTCTATTCCTCCTAAAGTCTTAGGGTGCCACTAGACTATGAAAATTGAGCTTCACTTCCATGATGGCATAGAATTTATATTAGGAATTGTGTGGATAACATTATTAGGAATTGTGTGGATAACATTGTCTTTGAGTGACCAAAAATATTTGTCCTTTTTTTGCAGACATGTCATGTTTTTAAAGTACAATTTGATAATTAATGTTATCTGCCAATGTAATATTTGCTTTTGTTTCTCTTGGGGATCTTTCTCTTTTAGGTTGACATTTCACTTCTTCAGGTTCAACATAGATCAGCTTACACTCACAAAATCAAATGGTTGAGTATTATACCTGGTTTTGGAATCTCTCTTTCATTTGTTGATATTTCCATGCATTTCATTACCATTCTTCAAGGAGGACACTTCGATTATCATGAATGGCTTTTTCAAAGTTCACAACTTGTAACACGGGTAAGTTAGAGTTAAAAATTAAAATTGAATTTTTTGTTTTATTTTGATGCTTTCACTAAAATGCACTTTGTAGTTAGTTCAAGGTATAGCACCTATTCCATATGTTTTTATACATACGAAGTGTGCTTCTCTTAGTAATGCATTTAATTTTGTGTTATAGGTAGCAACTTTGGTTATAATGATATTTGATAGCTGGTACATTTTGACACAAAATTGGGTTCTATGTATTTGGTGTTTTGTAAAGCCACTACTAGGCTTCCCTAGGCTTCGAACCAATTGCTCATCATCAGAGGTAACTAGCTCTTTTGCTATTTCATAATTTCTTTGTTACATTTTCCCAAACTTTGCTCAACCACCAATATTTAGTAAAAAAAAAAAAAAACTTAAAGCCTGCCCTATGTGAGAGGTATGTAAGAGAATAATGTATCCTTGTAGAGTGTTCAGTGTGGGATTTTGATCTCAAATCATGTTAATGGTGCCATAATGCAAGGAATTTTCAGATAGTAATTTTTGTGTTATCTTGCAAAACTATATAATATATTTCTTGTCTTACCTAAGGATTACTTCACGTGCCTATTCAAATTTTCCTAGAAATAGTGTAAAATGTTATTGTATATGTGCTGAAAGAGCAAAGAGTTCTTAGACTTATGTTTGTGAGTATTCTTTGAAGTTTTTCATTTGTCTGGTTTCAATATCCATTTTCTCTTCACAATTTATGTTTGCTTTTGGACAAAATCTTACTACAATACTTCACATCTCTTACTGCCTCTAGATTGGTGATTCGGCTGGACTATGTCAAATTGGTGATTCTGCTTGGATACCTTAGGCTCAGTGCTTCCTTGTGCTCTTCTTGCATTGGGATCAATTCCCACAATTGACTCCTTTTACTCAACTCATTGGCTTTAGTTTAACTTTCTTAGTCAGTTACTCCTAGTGCAATAATGATTGTTCTTCCCTTCTTTGGACATGCCTTATCCTTATGGGTGCTTTATTCTATCCACATGCCTTTTCCCATTGCCTTATCCTTGTGCTCCCTAGAAACCTACACTTTGGTTGTAGGCTATAGTAGATTTTACCTTACCTTGGGATGCCTTTACATTAGGTAGAATGTCATGTAGATTGCATGGAAAAAGACAAGAAGGTTGAGCAAATGATTTGTTATCAATCCAAGCTAGTAAAGAGGAGAATGAGGTTGTAATTGAAGAAAGCAGTGTTGCAACAACAACAAAAGAGGATGCAAATATGGAAGTGGAGTTTATGCAAATTGATGTTGGTGTAATGGTGACTGGGAAGTGGTGTATAACAACCCTTTCTATTTTCAACCATTTTTTTTTAAAAATTGCACTTCTCTCCACATGTATTATGCACTTATCTCCACAGGTATTATGTCAAACAACTCTCAAATAATAGGGGTCTTGGAATTGTCTTTTAACATTTGGTGAACATATTCAAGTGATAATTTAATAAACATATAATATTGATTACACACTACAATATAGGAAAAGCAATTGTGTGGAATTTTGTTGAAAAACTAAACACAGAGAAATTAAAGGATCAATGTCTAACCTTTGTGATGTTGATATGCCCACTTGATAGGTCTCCAAGGGCATGTAGTATTGACAAAATTATAAATACTACCAACTATTACCTTCTGCGCCTTTGATATCTTTCATCATCCACAATGTAGTCAACCCACTTCTGCTATCGACTATCACACATTACTGGAAGATAACTGTGCTACAGAATGGTAGGTGCCCGGTAAATGTGCCAAACTTTATAAAGAAATTTAGTAGCCACTTAGAAAGAAACCATTCAAATTTATACAACAGACCATCACTCGACCCTCATAATGGCGTCAGATGGAAAAGAATGCTTTATTTCTCATATTTCAAACCATTCGATATCACCAAATAGAATTGACCAATTGGCACAATCCACACCCAACAGAAGATTCAATCATGCCTAGGTGTTTTTATTACGCCCAACCAACAATATCACTTATCCGACTCGATAAGTGGTCATTCCATTCTTCATTCGCGAGTCATAGTCCTTGTTTTAATCCCGTCACACCATCTGAGAATGAATAACCACAATTAGTGTTGTATTTGTGGGTTTAATTGAGCGATGACCACGCTATGTTTTGCAATGCCAACTATTCTTTGAAGGAGTCAACGCCTTTGTCGACTGTCAGCATGGCAACTATTATATATATATATCGCTTGCACACAATTTATCCTTTGTCCCCTTTGCCTAGTAGTTAGGAAACATCATGCGCCCTACCACGAGCGCCTACTCTTCTCTGCATTCCTTTGTTTTTTTATATTTTATTCAAGTGTTGAAAACCACACTTCAATCTAGCACACTATCAACCAGAAGTTAAAGTTTAAACACCTGCTCTGTATTTTAATCATGTAGAGCTAGTTCCAATTATAGTCCACCTCCAACAGTCATGGTTTCTAATTAACCGTTCACAACCTGGAGTATCTAAAAACAAACAATATACTTAATACCAACCTGAAATTTCAACCATTATCACAACTACAAGCACCGACTTTGAATAAATCAGTCAGCCATCAACTAGGGTGGATCTCTCATCACTGTATGTAATGTCCCCTTCTAGCTAGACATTTATTTCTCTGAATGATTAGCCTATCAGTGGCCCTCGTAGGCTAATATGGCATGTTTAGAGGGTCTTCTCGGCAGTTACCTTGTTGGCAGTTGGCTTCTTTTGTGCATATGGAGGTGTTCTAATGATTTTCTTGATATGTTTCTATTTTTAGAAACCTCATGTTATAAGGTGATGTTATGTTTGCACTTTATGTTATGAATAATTATTTTATTATAAAGTGCAAATGTAAATTATAAAATAATATTATAATATTTCTTCTAGAAGTTGACTTGAGAAAGTTCTAGAAGAAGGTCGGCCCTTGGGGAAAAAGAATAAATAAGTCATGAGAAGTTGATTGCCATCATCCAACATTTGTTGTTTCTTGTTGATGAGCATTGTGGAGCTAAGGTTTCTGCAGTATAGTGTCTTTGGGAACGATAGCTCCCATAGATAGCATAACTGAGGAAGTGAAATATCTTCTGAAGGGTTGCAGCCATTGGGGAGGTTACTTCAGACTTCTCACTTGAGCAAAATTTGTGGCCAAGGGCCAATTTTGGATGTAATTCGATTGGAGCAATATAGAAGTCATTTGTGTGGTTAGAACTCTTTCATTTTGATGCATTTGGAGGTGAATTTAGTTGGTGAAGATTTCTAATTTTAATCATCAGCAAATTGAAGTTCAAGTCAGCATACATAGGGGCCACGATTTTGCAAGGGGAGCACAAATAAAAATTCGATTTCATTCAAGGAGGGTGGCGCTTGACTCAAGGAAGGAGGACGACCCTTTTGGAGGCAATTTGGAACACCATAGAGCTTAGAAGAATTTTATATCTGCCATCATATCATCTACAGGGGTGTCTGATCAAGAGGGTCGATTTGGCTTCAAGGAGGCACTTTTTGATGTATTATTGATTTCTTCATCATCTCCAGCAATAGGTGACTCCATTCCAATCAGGTTCCCTTCATTAATCATTCAATTAGCATTGCATATATTGGAGTAATAGTTTCAGCTGTAAGGTTGCATCCATTATCAGCAATTAGCATATTTGATGTCTATGTAATTTGCCAAGAGTCTTGGCTGTTTTGAAATCATCATTGTATTAGAAAGACATTGCAATCAAGGAGTAATAAGAGTGGTTCAAATAATAGTTGTTATTGTGCAATCTAATTACATTGTAATCAGCTTTAGAGTTTGCATGCCAAGTGTTTGACAAAATGTCTCTTGGCTGTAGATGCACTTTATTTACTTAGTTCTCATTTAAATGCATTCTAAATTGCAAAGAAGCATTGTATCTTCAAATAGAAGCCTGCATAGTAGTGGTAGAAGATTGTTTAAGCTTTCAAAATCATTTGGCATTCAATCTTGCATCAAACAACAAACTGAAAACTACATATCAGCAACATTACACATTGCATACAAAGTGTTTGACAAAATTACAAGGCTGCAAATTGGGACAAATTGAGGTCAGTTTTGAGCAAGGCTCATTACACCGTAGCCAATATTCTCCTCGAGGGTTTACATCCTCAGGATTTTTTTGAAATACTTCTTTGCACAATTCCCAAAATTCAATTCCCATATCCTTCAAATGAACTCAATCATATTGTTTTATTATTTCCCAAACTCCAATGCCTTGAAAATAAAATAATATTTAATTCATTCCTTATGTACTCCCTTAAATTCCCAAAAAGAACATTAAAATAATCTTTTTAAGATTTGCTCCTACTTAGACACCAAATAAGTCACTTTAAACATTTGAATAAATACTTAAGTGAACTTATTATTTTATAATAATTAAGATGTTATTACATTTCTTCCACTTGATTTATCGAAAACACCTTGGAAATATCACCCCAACTGATGTGAGATGTTGATGAACTCTTCTATTCAAAGAACTACTGTTAGTCAGATATTTTACTTGTTGTCGGTTGCTTGTTGTCGGCCGTAGTTGGCCTCGGTCATACTCGGCAGTTGTCAAATAAAACAATAGTTAGTAAAGAATAATAATGTCATGTAATGTCATGTACTCGGCAAAACATGTTTAGATTAATGATAATGTAATGATGTTATGAAACGTCGTGTCGGTTGGTTGTGTAACCACCGCCGAGCGTTATATGTAGTCGGGTGGGAATAGTCGGGGATAACAATGATATACGGATGCTGTTATTGATGTTACATTATGCTATTGATGATTCCACTCTTGTACATGATATTTCCTGAGAATGAATAAAGTGTCTGGCATTTTCCTATGATATCTTTTGGTGTACTGTTTAATCCTATGTTCTGGTTATTACAAGTTTGCCAGTAGTACGTAGAGTTTGAATCCCATTCCGTAGGCAAACATTTGGCGCCGTTGCCTGAACGGACTAGGGCATCATCCACCATGGCAGCGTAATGGGTCAACCAGCGGAAGAACCTATAAATGCTAATGAGGAACGAGAAGACTCATTGACGGAAGACTTGGTAAATTTGTGGAAAATATCGCCCCGTGATCACGTACGTAGGGAATCCCTCGTTCGGGAGATCCCTGAGGAAGTCATCTGGGATCGGCTGGAAGTGAACGACGAGGTGAACCACCTTCTGAACCGCATGCCCAGGTTGTTGGCCCGCCATTTCATTATTTTGCAAGACTTGCGAGAGGAGGAAGCCCGTGAGCGCCGAAGGCAGCAGATCGTGCAACGCTGTGAAGACCGAAACAAACGGGAAGAGGAAGAACGGGATACTAGTCGGCGCCGTACTTCCGGCAACCAGTAATGATCGCTTGAACAACTAAATGCCCGTACGGCCGAACAAAGATAAGAATAGAGTACCTGACGGGCACGGGACTTCGGAAGAGCAAGTTCGGCAATCACTCAGACTACAAGAGCAAGAAAATCGGCGAAGACGACTAAGGCAAGTCGGTAAGGAACTAGATGAGGACTTAATTGAAATCAATCAGAGCATAAAAAGAACATATGAAAATTTGCAAAAAATAGACACATCTATTGAACGAGCACACTACAGTTTGATAGAAGGAAGGGACGAAGACCCCTTCAGCAGCACTCCTTAAACAGAAAAATATAACCTCTATGACAATGAAGATGAATTGAATAGTAGCATCAGAAGATTTCGAGAGTTGTCACTCTCGGACGACGACACAGAGTTACGGAGGGGAAGGCCAGAGCTTAAGACCCCAGGGCAGAGAGAGCATCGGCGGGATCCTGAGGAGACCCACGGTGTTGCGGACGCTGACGGAGGACGTGGCAGTGACTCGTACGTGGCCGAGAGTGCTGGTGACGCACAAGGACGTAGCGAGGAATCCACTAGTCTAATCGGGTCCAAAACACAAGGAGGTCAACAAGGAGGTCAACCGGTGAAGATGGCTCAACCGGAGCGGCAAAAGTTGCCGAAATTCATGGGGAATGGCTCTGAGGATCCCGTACGGCATTGCAAGACATGCGAGACTATCTGGATAGCCAGCGGGCAGGATGACCCCGACCAGTGGCTAAGGGCATTTCCAGCAACACTCAGGGACAGTGCCATTGACTGGTACTCGGAACTGGATCAAGCACAGAGAGCCACATGGAGGGTCCTGAAGCAAAACTTTGAAGCGGAGTTCAAACTTCTGCGGGATGATAGTGAGATCGTCACTGAAATATATCATACCAAACAAGGGAAGCATGAAAACGTACGGACCTACAACAGGAGGTTGAAAGACTTGATCGGGAAGCTGGAGGCACAGCCAGCCGATGGGTTAAAGAAACGATGGTTCATTGAGGGACTGATTCCCTCACTTCGGCGAAAGATGAAAGTAGTACCGCCGTCCTCGTACACCGAAGCATACAATCGGGCGATGGATATTGAAAGTGAAAATAGGACTTCCTCGAAGGGAAAGAGGAGGGATGATGACGAGAGTGCTGAGGACAGTGACGATGAATCGGCAACCGTACAGGCCCTTCGGCGGGATATGATGCGGATAATGAAAGAAC
>VDFB02185770.1:0-15556 GCA_007258455.2 Sequoia sempervirens
AACCTAATTATGTGGCTACTTCTTTCCCGATTTCCACTAGCATTCCTACTTCTTTTGTGGCATTGCAAGCTCCTTCCACCACTTTCACACCCCTTAGCATTCCTTTCACCTCCCCTAACATCACCTACACTCCATCACCATTTTCCCTGAACCACCTCAACCCATTTATCCTAATCCTTTTATTACACAACTCCTTAACACTGTTTCATCCATGCAACACCAACTTTCCACCATTAGTCAAGGTCAAACCGCTCCACCCACATATCTTGTCCACAACAACCCCTTATCACTAGAAATCTTATGTACCCCAATGCCACAAGGGATATAAATGTTGAAGTTTGAGAAATACAAAGGAAAAGGAGACCCTATCAACCATGTCAATGCTTATACCGCTTTGTGTAGTGACTTTGTCCTTGACGATAAACTTTTAGCCAAACTTTTTCCAAGGACCTTGAAAGATACCACTTTAGAATGGTTTTCCAACTTGCCCAATCATTTCATCCGTTCATTTAATGAATTGGTGGAAGCTTTCATTAATAAATTTCAAGTGCACATGACACATAAAAAGACAATGGTTGACCTTGTGAGATGTAGACAAAACACAGATGAAAAAGTGAAAAAAAAATCATCTCCCATTACCAATCCTTATATGCTCAAGTTGATGTCAAAATTCCAAATGCACATCTACAAAAGATGTTTATTGAGAATTTGCACACTAGCCTTCAAGATAAACTTACCATGATGAAATTACCTTCATTCATGCATTTGTGTACAACCTTATGTGATTATCAAAATTTGGTTTCAAGTCATGAGTCAAAATCCACTTCTAGCTAAGTTGACAAACCTGAACATAACAATCAAAACCAAAACAACACACAAAATTTCCACAAACCTAATAGAGGATTTTTACAATTTAATCCACCTCCTTCACCCCAACCGCAACCAAATCCACAAGTTAAAAATTCAATGGTCACTACTAAGACAGTTGTGCCTTATCATTATGGTGATCTGAATAGACACTTCACCCCTTTAACCGACACCCTCCATCATACAATGCACCAATTAATTCAAAAACACATGCTCACCTTACCACCTATTCGACCACTTGATCCTAATCAACCCTTACCACCTACCTTCAAACCTAACACTTATTACCATTTTCATCGTCAAAATGGCCACGACACCGAACATTGTAATCGTCTTAAAAATTTAGTTCAAGACCTCGTTGATTTAGGTGAATTGACCATTATGGGTGTTAATGATCAAGGCAATAAGTTCGTCACACCCCCTAACCAAAATTTGAAAATTTTCACCAACCCCATGCCTAAACATACTACCTCATTTGCCAAGGCTAGTGAACCTTCAAAGCCTAATGTAATGACTGTTGATACACACAACGAACAAGTTGATACACCTCCTATTGTTACCCAAGCTAGTCTTGTGGATAAAATTGTAGCTACGATAGATGTTATCCCTCGCAAGGGCCAAACCACTAAATCTCTTGATATTACTTTTACTGCTAAGGACATACTACAAAACCTTCCTGATGGTCCTCTCTACATAGCTAGCAGAATCTATGATAAGCCTACTAATGGGATATTAATAGATCTCGCTTGTGGTGAGAATGTGATCACAGAAGAATTTCTAGTATTACATGATCTATATTAAGATGACTATAATACACTGATTGCATGGATTAAAACACATAATGGCTTTGCATTCCCTACGATTGGATTGATCGTGCTACCTTTTCAAATAGGACCTAAGACTTTGGATGTAACATTTTCCATTATTCCAAAATCTGACCAATTTCATTTGCAGCTAGGCCTTCCTTGGCTCCGCTCAATGAAAGCAGTCCCATCAGTTATTCATAAGTGCTTGAATTTTCCACATGGAAATGAGGTATTCACCATACACCATAGTGGATTTAATCATTTATCTTCCAAAGGTAAATTTTCATTAGAATCCTTTTGTCCTGAACCCATGGAACCTATCACCCCATGTAAGGACTTATTTTACATTTCTTATCAAAAGTTTAAAGCCAAAAGGATTGCTGAATTATCTCTTCGTAACACATCTTCGTCCACCTCCACCCATCCTATTCTAGATGAAACCATGATTACACCTAAATATTATATTGAACAAACCATCAAACCTTCTGAACAAATCCCTCTTCACACTTCCCCGCCATCATTTAAACAACCAAGAGAAAATGAAATAACTCTTGTCTTCCCTTCTCGTATCAAAGAAGTGTATAAAGCGAAAGAGAAAGTGGTTGACCCATCCTCTTCGGTTTCTCCTACTCTTCCCCCTTCGGAAGTGGAAGAACCTATGATGACTCAATCCACTCTTACATCTCACCAACTCCAAAATAGAATTAAACGAAACCGCGGTGCTCGGGAAAATCAGTGTCGTCGTCGTCTCCTTGCTTGTCAATCTTATATGGACGACAATAAAGAAAATCAACCTCCAACCTCGACAGACATAATAGATGACCAATACCTTTCGCTTCCTGCTCTGTCACATGATTACCCAACTAGAATTACAAATAAAGCCAATCAATCCAAAAGTGCTACAAATCCAACACTTTTGCATACATCCATCCTTAGAAATCACCTCTTTTTCTCCTCAAGCCATATTAATCTTTGATGATGACGACATGTGATGATGTAATGATACTAAATAGAAAAGAAGTACACAAATGATTTTGAACTTTATTTCATCTATACTGATCTTTAAATGATAAATCCTTTCCACCAAGTGAAGAACCTGGTACAACTCCTAGTTCAGAACTTGTGATTCCTCCTTTGGACAGTCAACCGCTTTTGCATTGCACTGAACATGATTGGGAGGCAGATGACTTATTAGATGATTGACTTTCCTTTTCCTAGCTAGCATTTTTATCATTATCTTTTTCTTTTTCTTTTCATGTGTGTATTGTGTTCCCCCATATCATGCATTTGATGTTTCCTCTCTTTGTACACTTCTTCTATGTGTACCTTTATTCTTCTATTCGTCGTGCTTTGTTTTGTGTTTTCCTTTTGGGGATGACGCAAAGTGTAGAGATGTCCTATGTCTCTTCCATGTTGACCCAAACGGTCCTTGTATTTTTCATTTTTTTCCTTTTGGGATGACTTAAAGCCGTAGAGACAACTTACATTCCTTCCATGTTGCATCAACCTTTGTCTTTTCATTTTGTTTTGTTTCCTCTTGGGATGACGCAGCATAGATTCTATGTCTCTTCCATGCTGACCAAATGGTCCTCTTTTCCTTTTGTTTCTCTTTTTTGTTCCTTTTGTTTCTTTTCCTTTTTAGATTTACAAAGGCATTGTAAAATGTCTCATTCATGTTGACCCAAAAGCTTTTTCATTTTCTTTTTGCTTGTGTTTTCCTTTTGGGGACAATGCAAGGTGTTGAGACCACAATGTATCTTCCATGTTGACTCAAAATGGACTTTTTTTTCCCTTTGTTTTCACTCTCTTTGTGCTGGCTCCTTTTCTAGTTCTGTGTATTTTGGGAATTATTTATGTTCTAAGCTCTTCCATACAAAAACATTGGCAGCAACTTAACATAATCGTAACCCCAAAGTCCATAGAGATCCCTATGAAGTTTAGGTGAGTTTTTTCTTTATCTAGGGGAAACTCCTTTCTTTTTCTCCGACATGACACAACCCAATTTGAAACATATGATAGAGTTTTGCGGTGTTGGAGTTCTCATGTCTTGTTTTTCGGTACTCTTCACCTCGGTAATTGTTCATAGAACAATGTGGTGGCAATCTCAAAGGTGGCATACATTACGATTTTTCATTCATGCTTCGTGATTTCGTCCTCAAACTATAGCCATGTCCCACAGGATTCCATTTGGCATAATATTGTATCTTCTTTGTGGACTAACATAAAATGTCCCTGTTAGAAGAATACTATTCTTTGATTGGTCCTCTCTTGGAGACATTAGACACAATGTTCCCTAAGTGACTAACCTTTCATAAATTGAACAAGACTCCTTTGAACAATCTTTCACATTACATTTTTTTATTTTATATTGTTGCATTTCTTGGCCACCTTGCATAACACAACTTGCATGCCTGTAGTGTCATACTATTTTTAAGCTTAGCATTCACATTTCCTTTTTCTTTGTGGTGCCTTGTTAAAGATATCAACGGGCATAACTTTGACATGGTTGAGCGGGAAGCCCAACTAGTGGCACGACTTTTCCCCATAGCCACTTTTGTGTTTGTGAGTGCATACCAACTAGCGTATGTATCTTACTTTTTGGGCTTTCTCACCCTGCGGACAACTAGTTTTGTGGCCCTAGAGTGAGTACATATTCCATTTTTCAAACAATCAACCTAGATCTCTCTTCATAACTAGTTGGATTGATGATCGAAGCTTCATCCAATTCTTTTCAACACTTTTGTGTTCCTTTGTCCTTATGCTTAGTTTTCCATGGAATCTTCATCCTGGGGGCTTGATCATGCCTCTTGATTATTGTATTCCATCTTGCTAGCATAAGTGCATTTGAACCCTCCCCTTGATAAAGTTAATGCTACTTAGGAGTTTTCAAAGCTGTCCCTCACTAAAGTAAAGTTGGGGCTTGCAGAAAAATGGCTCCCTGTCATTTGGCCTTTTAAGTCTTATTCATGGTGTTGGCTTTTGATTTTATGTTAAACATGGCTTGAAACATGCTTATTTAGGTATTTAGGTACTAAAACTCAAATAACGACGTCTTGTGAAGGTGTGGTGAAGTGTTGTAAGAAATTTCTATATTCTTCTAGACTTTATTTAATACAACTTACCTAAAAATCACCTTTTTTCTCATCAACAAGTCCTATATTGAAGTGTTGTAAAGTCTTGTAACAAGCCTTCATGCTTTTCTAGGCACATCTTCACTATTTACACCTTTCTCATGCTTTATTTTGTCTTTTTATGCCCTCATATGACTTCATTAAGTGTATTTTTGAATGTTATCCTAAAAGATAACATTAAATACAACATTATTTCTAACACTTGTTTTTAGGTCCTAGGTGGGACCCATTCGCCATGGGTGGTGAATGAGTCCCCCTTGGCCCCAAATTCAAAATATTTCAAATTTTCTTTTAGGATTTTATTCAAAAACACTTGATGTCAGCTTGTGATGAGGTATGAATGGATAGTAAGGCACAAGAATTGTATAAATAAGTGATTTTCATCTCATTGCAATGCCCATTCATCAAATTCACTTATCCACCTATGCATTCAAGCATTCAAGCATCTTACATCAACAATTAAAGCACTTTTCAAGCACTTTGAAGTTGCCATTGACATTACTTCAGAATTACAAGATCAAGAGTTAGGAGAGTTGATATCATTTACATGTTATTACTTTATCTTTCTCTTGCATTTCATTATCTTTTCAAGGGCTTAATTACCAAAAGTGGGGTTTGACCAAGGAAAACCCCTATTCACTAACCCTAATTATTTAACCCTTTTGCTTGTGTATTTGTAGCCTTTTTTTTGCAGATTTGACAAGTTATAAGGTGTTGAAGATTGATTTTAATGTTAACTAGGTACTTCAAGTCAACATAAGTCAAATTCAAGCTTGGAGAGACTTATTTGTCCATTTTCTATAGATTTGACTTCGACAACCTGACAAATAGAAATTTCTAGATCTGGTGTTGCAGAGTTGTCTCTTGGTTTTTTAGAAAATTGGGAGAGGATTAATTCACCATCTATGGTGAATGAGTCCCACCTTAGGACTGGAAACTTGAACTTTGTCAAATTTCAGATCCTGACAAACAAAAATCAGCTCTCAATAGTTTTTCATTAGTAGGTGGACTGATTCGCCACCCTGGGCGAATGAGTCCCATTGTGAAAAATTAGTGAAATTCATCAGCATTCCAGACACTCCATACAACTCATATTTCATCTAGGTGCACTCAGATTTACCCCTGTACCTTTTTTTCTACATAATTTCTTCATTTTCATAGTTGTTTGCATATCACAATGTATTTTCAAACATAGCTTAAATTGTAGTTTTGCATTCATTTTAGATAATCTTAATCAGTCAATTGCATTTAGTTAAGATCATTTACATCATATCACATTACATATATCCTAATTTGAGTGTTACATAAGCATTTTGGACCTAAATCTCTCTCCTTTTAGGTGAAAAACCCTAGAAGTGCAAGAGCTAGCATTTTAGGTTCCCAAAATCTGTCATAGTTTGGAAGAGTGCAAAGGATAAAAACTAAGTCAAATAGAATGACAAATTCTATTGATGAGACCAAGTTTGATTTTATTATATAGCTTTGTTTCATGATGAAAGGATGATAAATCTTGATGATGAAACTAGGCTTAACAATCAAAGATATGATAAGTTTGATGATTTAGGCACTTTGAGATGTTAGATCTTGGTTTAATTTGGAGAATTCCACTTGTAGAGGTCATTTTTAACAAGTTTAGACTCTTTGGTACCTAAGGAATGATTATGGGCTAAAAAAATTCTAAATTTTGGTTCAAACTGTGAAACAGGGGATAAATTTAACTCTCGGGTTTTGCATTTACTGGATGCGCTAAAATAGAGAATGAATGCACTAAAAGATTTGATAGATGTGCTAAAATAGAGAATGAATGCACTGGAATATTGCATATATGTGCCATAATATTTCCTAAACACGCTAAAACAGAGGGTCGATGTGCTATAAAACTACCTGGATGCACTAAAATAGAGAATGAATGTGTTGGAAGATTGCAAAGATGTGCTATAATACTGGTTGAATGCACTGGAATAGAGGATGAATGTGCTGAAAGATTGCATAAATGTGCAAAAAAAGAGCCTGGATGTGCTAAATTGGGAAAATGTCACAATTTCTTGCAAGTTTATTTAATTTTTCTAATTTTCCAATCAGAGAATTGGTTGTTTCAAAGGATGTTTTTTAAATCAAGGTTTTCACTTCCAGTGTGATGTTTTGTTTGATTTTTTTTTTAAAACACATTGGTAAAACACATTAAACATATACAACTTAAGGTCGCGTAGGACAATATTTACTAGATTCCCACTCGTATTTTACTCCAACTGCGCCTACTTTTAGCGGATGATTAGAAGCTTGACCCCACTGGCTCCCCTCCATGACACTCACTTCTACGAGGCAGCCAAGCTTTAGTACTCATGAATCTCCCATGGCATACTTCTCATCTCTACCAAAAGCTGCAAAAATGTGGGATGGCTTCAAAGGTTAGACCTTATGTGCTAGTAAATAGAATAAGGATTTTGGCTTGCTATAACAAAGGGTTCTAGTATAGGCATTTCGTTCATGGGGGATCATCCATTTGGAAATAGACCATTGTTTCCCTTCTTGTCAGAACAATCCTCGTGATACTTAAACTTTCCTCAAGTACCTGAATTTATATCTCGGTTGGAAGTTGCTTGGCTTTAGCGTGTTACTGGTTGGGTCATTCCCTTAGGTGATTAATTTTTCCCATAAGGTAGGCCCTTTATGGATAAAACAAAATAAAAATGAATGGGTCTGGCTTTTTGGTCACCCAGTTAAGGGGAGAGCATATGCCTACCATTCATCAAGCACAAAAAACATGGTGTTCTTTAACCTTTCAATTAAGCTATATGCCTATCTTAATCAAAAGAAAGCATTAAATAACTCCAACCTTTGCATAAATAATTAGTAGTTGCATAAGTTTTTCTTTGACAGGCATATCACCCACCTGCAAGAAAAAAACAAAAATTAGTTCTCAAGATTTTAAGATTTTGTAATTTTAAACAGATGTGATAAAACAGTCATCCAATGTGCTAAAAGATCATTCCAATGCGCTAAAACAACTACTCTATGTGCTAAAATAACTCATGCATGTGCTACAAGAACTAATGAATGCACTAAAATATTGATTGAAAGCACTGAAAGACTCCCTGTATGCGCTAAAACAGTTGTTGGATGCACCGAAAGAAATGTTGTATGTGTCGTAACAGACCCCGAATGCGCTAGAAGATTTATAACATGCGCTGAAACAGAAGTCAAATGCACTGAAATATTTGTCGTGCACGCTAAAATAACTCACAGTCACGCTAAAATGTCATGTCCAGCTTGTTCACAAAAACTTTTCCAGAAATTTTTTTTAAATGGGGTTGAGCCCCACGGTGGGCACCATTTTATGTGTGTGTGAAATGTGGGAGAGTTAGCAAAACAATACTAAAGCACATAAACATCAATGAGATGTATTATATTAAATATTTGAATCAAAGAACTAATCTATTTGTAGCAAACAAATCTCTAAAAACATTCCATTTTTCTCTATTCTCAAGGATTCATTAAATCATTTGGCTCTTAGATTTTATATGTGCACTACGATTGTTAGAATGACAACTTGAGAAATGAGATTTTGTTCAAAATTCAAGAAATCTAAGTTCCTACATGAAACTGTGATTAAATCCATGATACTATGATAATGGTGATATTGAAAAATGGATAATGATGTTGCATAAAAAAAAAGCTAAAATGATTCTGCATATGCTCAAATATTAACTATTGATATGATAAACTAAAATGCAATTACAAACTAAGACATGATTCTAAGTTAGAATGATAAAACCATGCAACTTGCTAAATTCTAAATGATCAAATTCTAAATGCTCCAATGCTCCAAAGCTATTCCTACATAATAAGTTTGCTAAAAGATGTTCAATGATAAATGATGTAGCAAAGGGTTGTATTTATAAGATTTTCAAAGCATCTTGTGATGTGGTAGCAATCGATGGTCCAAATTCAAACATGAGGGATGAATGGTGGAGATGGAAGAATCAAGGAGGATATTCCCTTGACCAAGGGAAACATGCCAAATGGATGAAGGAATAAAGTGTGTGAGGAATAAACCATGTGTTAAAAGTTTGTTGAAGATAATTGGTTGAAAATAATGTAATTAAATATTAGTCATATTTAATTACATGTGGCATTTGATGACATGGCCAAAAAGTGTTGTAGACATGTGACTAAATTTGAATTTGAAATTATTCAAACTTAGTGAAAAGATATTTAATTAAATAAAAATAAACTATAGCCATTTTTTTATTTAATTAAATTTAGAAGAATGTGGTTTAGGATGAAGAATTTAGAAAAGTACGAACTATATAAATAAATTGATAATTTATTTATAAGTAGTTGAAATAAAGGGAGTTTATTAATTAAATAGCTAGTATTTAATTAATTAATTGTCTTGACCGATTTTAGGTGTATACAAGATTGTTGTATCTTGCTACTACTAGACCAAATATCATGCATGCAATATGTTTAGTTGCCATATTTCAAGAAGATCCTAAAGAAGCACATGTTATAGCTGTAAAAAGGATATTCATATATTTTAAAGGTACACCAGATTATGGCTTATGGTATCCTAAGGATGCTGATTTCACTTTAAGTGCTTATACCAATGTAGATTGGGTCGGTTATGTGGATGAACGGAAGAGTACAAGTGGAGGTGATTTCTTTCTTGGTGGAAGATTGGTTTCTTGGTTCAGTAAGAAATAGGACTCGATTTCTTTGTCCATTGCAGAAGCAGAGTATATTGTTGCAGCATCTTGTTGCACACAAGTTTTGTGGATGAAGAAAACTTTGAAAGATATTGTAGTGGTATGTGATGAGCCTATTCTTATTTTCTGTGAAAATACCAGTGCTATAAACATTTAAAAGAATCTAGTAATGCATTCAAGAATAAAACATATATCTATCATATATCATTTCCTGAGAGAGAAAGTGTTGGAAAACAAATTCAGGTTGTAGAATGTGTCAACAAAGGAACAAATTGTAGATATATTCATTAAGGCTCTACTGAAGGATACTTTTGAGTATCTTAGGGAGAGGTTGGGGGTCATTGGCCCTCCGAACTAGGTTCACATGGAGGTGCATCAGTCCAGTGGATCCACATATTCTTCATTTATCTGGAGTAATGAATGGGTCTACACCAGAGGGGGAATATAAAGTTTTCATTGTTGTAGTATGAGTTGAATTGGTGCACTCCTAAGGGGGAGTGATCAGAGCTTTTGATCTTTTCCATTAATGTCAAAGGGGGAGAGAGAGTCATGTGAAAAATAGTAAAAGAGAAAGAGAAAAGGTGCTCTATTGGAATATAGTGCAGGGTGTTTAAAGGAGAATGTGGTCTTTGATGGTTTTTCACATAATGTGTTGCCATCAATGACAAAGGGGGAGATTGTTGCAAGTATGAGCAAGTTTGGTGGTGTTGTCGTGAATGTTTTCATTGATGTCAACACAGTTCAGAATGTTGTAGATTGTGCATGTATAGTTGAGATGTTGTGAGTACATGGAACTATACTTATGATGTTGCAGATGTGCTAAAATGATAGGTTACCGAGTGCTTTTGAGAAAATTAATAAAGATTGAAGTCAAAGTTATGAATATGTTTAGAATGTGCTCCAATATATGCTCCGCATTTCTTCCATGTTGATCCTATGCTCATGCGGATCTGAAGGTTTCCTTTTGGTGATCTATTGGTGATATCTCCTAATTTTTTATTTTTGGTTTGATGGAAGGTGAAAGGGTATGTACAGGATCATGATGGGCCAAAAATTGTAATACTTAGTGGTATGTAAATTATGTAGCTAGGCTTTTCTTTTTGAATTGGTGATGAAAAGGGTTTTTAAAGGAGATTCTCAAATTTCCACCAATATTTAAATTATGTTTTACTTTGAATTTAATAAATAATTATTATTCATTTTCTATTTGAATTACGACTAAAGTCTTGATTGATAGGCTAATTGAAAAACATCTATAGTTTTCAAACAACATCACATTTTTTTAATCTGAAACATGCGTCAGATTCTATGATTCGCATATTATAGGATTTAAAAAAAAAAATTCCTTAAGAGTTTGATAGAGTTAAGATTGGGTCAGACATATGAGTTTTTCTATATTTTTTAAAAGTTTAGCAATAAAAATTCATAATTAATTACCTACTTGGAAAAATTACAAAATATGCATCACATTTAAGGACATAGTTCCTCTACTTATATATACTCTAAAATGTATTATAAAATGTTATCATTTTATTGTAGTTTATGAGTGGGTGGGACCTTACACACCTACACTGCTTGTTTTTTCCACAGAGTTTAAGTTCCTATTTTGCATTTAGATTTCTGGAATTTTCACAAATAGATTTTTTTTAAATATATACCTAGTGGTTTAGAGAGCTACATTTAGTTTTCTACATATTCTATTCTTACATATTTTTGAAATAATATAGATAACTTATTCAAATTTTTATGTCAAGTTGCCTAGTTCTCTAATTTTTCTGAATTTTTCGCCACTTAAGGGCCTAGTTTTCCATGATGATCTTGATTTTGGTAGAGTTGGTTATCTGTGGAGTGGGAGAAATGTTTCTACTCTGCAATCCTCCACTGTTTTGTTTCAGATATTGCGGGTCTAGAATATGTCTTGTAATGATGTTCTCTAGGTTCTGGCAGAGATGTTCGAGTTTTGGTGCTCTAGAAGATGAGCTTCAGAGTTGTGTGGGATTGCATAGTCTGGATGGACTGGTGGAAAGAGTTATGTGTTTGAAGGTTGTTACACCTATTGTGGATGTATCTGGAAGTATCTAAGATCTGTTCTCGTGCATGATGAAGTGTATTCACTTCATTCGTAGTGTTATCTTCTTATTTAGAGGGTGCTAATGTTCATTTGTAACCATTAGGTTTTAGCCGACACGACGTTTTACACTTCATATAGAAGAATTTAAAGATTTAATTAGGCTGGACGATACTGAGACAGCAGCATTTCTTTCATTAAATTAATTGGTCCGCTCTATTGCTTTCCACCTTGGGAATGTTGATTTTGCGGCTAGATTTGAATTGTAAGAATGAAGATGTGGCTGACCCGAGAGAATGTTTCAGGATTCAGAGATATGGTTTCATTTAAGGATTGGTATGAGGATTAGATGATGTAAAATAACAAAGTAATACAAAGAGTGAAGAGAAAAGAGTTGGCTGAAAGTGGAGTTGGGGAAAGCGTGCCCTTTAGTGGCTGAGTTCCCCAGTGAAATTTGAAGGTTTTACAATCTTTTACCCGGCAGACCGGAGTTGCGGATGTATTACAAATTTTATGGGTAGTTTTCTATTATCTTTTTATTATCTCACGTAGGCTGATGAGCCTTTGCATACCTCTGAATAAGGTAGAGTCCCTATTTTGGGCGGCAAGCCCTAGGCATTTAAGGCCCAATATGACATTTGTTTCTCGCTTTATATTGTAAGGTTAATCCCTCTTTATGTTTTTTCCTTATTAGGTTTTGGCCCAGTAAAATATGGTGTTCATTTGCGGTAGATTTTACTTTTTTTTTTTTAACATCACATTTTCAGAGTTCATGCTAATGGCCAGGGTAGAAGTGTGGGTACATGCAAGTTGATGGTCATTTTGAGGTTGTGGGTCAGATCACAGTGCTGACAGCCCCTCTGGGTTTGTGTGTTTGGCACTTTGAAGAGAATCTTTCACTTGAGCTGTGATGGGTTAGAGTGTTAGCCTTGTTTGGCCTCATTCCCTCGGCAGTTAGAAGGTATTGTAGTGAGTGGATGATTTTGAGTTTGGTGCAGTTGAATTAGGGGCCTCCTTTCTAGTTTTCTGATGCAATTACTCATACAATTTGGGTCTTCTTCCTTCACAACATCTAACTTATTTGTCTCTTCCACCCGAGCCCAATGATTGGAGGAATCTGATGTGGAATCCTCCACAATCATCTGATCCAATTTTGGGAAGTGACTAGGTCCTTCTATGTACTCCTCTATTTCCTCAATCATGTCAAGTTTTCTATCATCCTAAACTTTTTCCTACTCTGAGTTGCTAGAGACATCATCCACCAAGACCTCCAGCTTATGTTTAGCCAACATATTGGACCTCCAAATGCTAGTTTTTTCCAACCCCATATCAACACTCATGGCCACCATAGTATCCTCCTCAAAGTATTTGGATGTAGAGTCATCCTCATCATTATCCATGGGAGGTTCCTCAACATGAAAGGTGATTCTCTTTTTTACTTTTTTTTGGTTTAGGCTTGCCTTTGATAGATATTTTTCCCCTTTCTTAGTGGGGGTATTATTTAGTTCGGAAAGCCCAACAGCGACCTTAGATTGGGCCAAACCTGCACCACTCTTCTTTTTAGTAGGAGGCTTGGGTTTGGAGTCCTCAATAGGTTGGCTAGCAATGGGAGGTAGCTTCCTCTTAGCACCAATAGAGACAGTTAGGGAGGGTTTTGAAGGGGACATATCAAAAGGCTCCAGTTCCTCAATTCTGACAGTAGAAATGGGTTTCAGAGGGAAAAGGGAAAGGTGAAAATGATAAAGGAGGAGGATAAGCTTGATGTAGGGGTAGAGTGGGTGGTTTATCAAGGTTCTTAGCTACGATCTCCATGGTTTCCTTAACTGATATTTCAAGGGACAAAAGCAGGAAAAAAGGAAAACTAATAAGCATCCTATGGCAAAGGTGATTCAACAACAGTAAATGATAGAAATAAAATACTTTAAACCAACCTTCTAAGGTGATATATTTTATTAAAACTAGGCACACCTAATCCCATAACACAAGAAGTTTTATCTAGTTGAAACTTGTGTGGAGTTTTGTAGGTTGTTCGTTCTCCCTAAAGAAGGTTTACAAACTCTCTATGTCTTGCACCTTTGTATGTTTTTTAAGCTTATGTCCTAAATATGAAAGCCTCATGGCTTTGGCGATGGAATCTTCATTGATCTCAAAGGAAATTCCTCCCACCATGACCCTTCTATCACACCAGCTATGAGAAAATTGAGTTGAAACTTTTTCATCACACCCTTTTAAACTCTCATTAGAGGTGCTATACCACCTTCCACACAAATATACCAAACAAGGGCATATCGAAAAAATTTCTCATAGGATCTTGGTTCAGTTCTCACATGGCCATCCCATATTCACACACAGAGAATAGTGAATGGTCACAAGGAAAAGAAATATAGTTTTTTTTCAAAATGTAGAGGGGCAATGTACACAAAAAAACTTATCAAAGGGATAACCGTCGTAAAAAATCTATATATCTTTCCTAATTAAGGAGATAATATTTTCCCACGTATAATTAGGCATTTATAAGAGGCTTAGAGTTGCGGAGCTATTGCAAGTATTGATGAGGTACTTTGAGACAAAGTGAAAGACTATCATGACATGGGAAGCATTAATTATTGGCCCATAATTAAGCAAAGATTTGAGAAATATTTTAGCCACCCACACATTCCAAATAAAAAAGCTCTTATTATTGGGAGAAGCCTCATACAAATAATGAGACAACACATAAAACCCATGGGGAATCCACCTTTTTTAATATTCTATTATTATTTTCTTTCCATAGACACCAACATATAATGGGAGGGACCTATCTCCAAATTTCTTTAGGAAAAGGGTGTTGATAAGGACAAAGCCAGCTATCAATGAAGCTCTTAATATCACCATTCATGGTCTAAGGGATACCAAACCTTTGAAAGGAAAACTCCCAGAATTCAACATAAAATGGATAGTGGAGTAATATTTGAGGGATAGACTCCTTATCATTTTTACATAGCATACATTTGTTAGGGATTTGAAATCCCCTCTTTCTTAGGTTATCTGTATGTGATTATCTTGTTATGACTCTCCGTCCACCAAAAAAAAAAAATTTGATCTAAGTTTCTTGTTCCTAACATGTTTCCAAATACTATTATGAGCTCCTTGCGGAGACAACAAATTGTAGAAAACTTAACAAAGAGATTACCCTTTCTTTCCTTGGTCCATTAGAATTCATCCTCTTGAGTTGAAATGGGTATTCTAGTTAGAGAGAGAATGTCTTGAAGAGTTTTAGCTTAATGCCTTAACTCTAGGGAGTGAGGGAAGCAACTCTCTAACATCTCCGACTTCATAAAACCATGTGGCCCACACAAGTATTCTTTCACATTTCTTCCAAAAAACAAAGAGGTAGGGGCCATCAAATTCCTAAAGTCAGATTGAATAAGGGGTATTTCAAGCATTCAATGGTCTTCCGAGGACTTAATTTTGTAGCCATTACTGAGTTTCTATCTTAGCCCAGAGTACAATATCTTTTTGATCCTATAGATATTGTTCCAAATTAAGGAACCACTGGGATGGTCATTTGAGAGATATCTAATTAGGGGGATGTTGTTGAGATACTTTTAATTTAGAAATGTCCATCATTCCTTCATGTTCCTCAACAGATCCCACCCAACCTTTGCAAGAATGGATTTGTTAGAAGGTTGGATTTTTCTTATACCAAGACCAGCACTAGATTTAGGAAGATAGCCATCATCCCAACTTAGAAAAGCCAATTTCTTCTTTTCCTTCGTACTAGACCAAAGAATATTCCTTTGTATTCTTTTAAATTTCTCATCAATATATCTAGGGATTTTAAAATGGAAAGAAAATACATCGGGATCCCTTGAAGAGCAGCAACTAGGAGCTACAATTTACCAGCATGGATAAGGATAGAACCTTTCCATCTAACCAATTTCATCTACATTCTTTCAAGAACTGAGTTCCAAAAGCTAGGGGTGACTTCCTTAA
>VDFB02185773.1:0-19305 GCA_007258455.2 Sequoia sempervirens
TGATGTTTTTGGGTCTTGAACAAGGGAAAATTTGCATGTCAATTTGTGGTCCCAAGATGAAATCTTGTCGTTCAACAAGTTTAGGAAAGTAGATGTTTGATGAGTATAGGCACTTCCTCCATAGAAATCATAAGTATCAAACTACTGAAAAACATCTTTTCAATGGGAAAGAGGAGACTACATCAAAACCACGAAGAGTGACACCTCGCCTATGGAAGTTGAAATATAATAGAATTAATCATCAAGGTTATACATCATATCAAATTGTTTATCTATCATATATGATATGTTTTGAATTTATACTTTTATATTATGTTGTGTTTACTCATGTTGTAATTGAAAATGATTTTCATTGTTAATTTGTTTAACTTATATGCTTCATGAAGGTCATCAAGGCATTAATGGTCAGCTTCCACAGGGACTAAAAAGCTATCCTAGACAATTTAGTAGGTTACCCTACTATGAGCAGCTACAAATTGTGCATTTTTTTGATATAATGCATATCAGAAAGAATATAAAAAAAATGTTATGAAAAATATTGGATGGAATGAATGACAAAGAAAAAATTGTCAAAATTTGTAGTGACATTCAGGAAGCCAATCATGCAATGAAAAATGTCATTCAATTAAATAGCGATGGAGACCAAATTAATATAACTACCCTTCCTTGGTTATTAACAGATCAACAAAGCAATGCTATAAAAGAAGTCAGACGAAAAATTTGATTCCCCACAGGACTTGCTATGAACATAAACAATATAATAACAAAGAAAGGTGAATTTTTGTCAGGGGTGAAAATGCATGATTGTAATACCTTCATTAAGGTAATTATTTCAATGTATTATATACGCTTGTATAATGCATGTACTTTTCAGTGTATTGTGTTTACTACTTTTTGAAAAATAATGAAAAGATTATTTTATAATTTTTGCAGTATGTTCTACCTCTATCTCTCCCAGACAACTTTGACAACAATGTCAAGCAAGTTATATATGATCTTGGAAAATACATGAGGTAAGTAGCGATATTTATTCAATTCATTGTATACATCTTATAATTTCCATTTTTTTTACTTGTTATGTAATATACTGTATATTTTTGTTAAATATTGTTATTATATTTGCACCTTGAATCACTTGTAGATGGTTGTCATCTAAAGAAATTCATAAAGAAGATATAAATTATTAGAAGAGAAAAATTCTTCGTCTAATGTGTGAAATGCAAAAGTGTCTACCTTCGACATTTTTCAATGAACAAGAACACTACCTCATACACCAAGTTGAGGAGATTGAATTGTGTGGACCTATACACACAAGGTCAATGTGGATGGTTGAGAGGCACTTGAAATTTTTGAAGGCTTTGGTTAGACAAAGAGCACATCATGAGAGTTCTATGGTGGAGGGATATATGGTATACCAGACCATGGTATACATTAGTGAATATCTTCCTAAGTTTGTAGGAAGATCCTTAGGTCATGTAGGATCCCAACTCCATCAACAAATTGAAGGGGGTACATTAGGAAAAGGTAGATTGAGAGAATTGGGGTATTCCTAAGATGGTCAAAGAGATTAGTGAGATACATTTGCATATAGTTTTATGTATTTTTGTACTTATTTAATTTTTAATCTTCAATGCCATCAGTACCAAATTAAGGTTGAATATTGAGCTAGATAAAATTATCAGTCGTTGTGAATTTCAAACTTTGACATGAGTAGGTCAAAATTAGGATGCACCCATTTGACATCACAAAAATCTTGATTGGATGTGATATGGTGAATGATGTCAAAAATCAGTTAACATTACATGAAGATTGTGGCCTTCATTAGTTAAAGAAGCTCATCATAATGGAGATTCCAATGTTACACAAAGGGAAATTGATTTAGCATATGGTTTAAGAGATAAACAAGTACGTATAAATATATTAATCACCCTTATTATTTAATTATTTTCAAGTATATTGATGTATATGTATCTTGAGATTGTTTTCTTTGCATACATTCAGCCAAGAATAAATATGTTTATCAATTGATGATATTGTAATAATTTTTATATGTTTATATTCGCGTTAGCATTTACCACAAGGCTATGTGGTGCAATGGTCATAAATTTGAATCAAATGTTGGATGACATGGAAAACTTGTGATTCTGAATTGTAACATTTTCAGTGTTTCATCTAAAACATATGCATCCGAGAGAGTCTCGAGAATGCGATACTATGGGATTTTGGATGATATACTTGAAATTAATGAATTCTTGAATAATTTTTGTTGTCCTATAGTATAGGCTATGATTGAATAAGAAAAATATTGAAGAAGCTATTGAACATGATAATAGGTTACCATTGTTAATACAAAGGTTGGTCGAAATGAGCTGAAATGAGCCTATATTCTTGAAACTATTGTAGATAGGTATTTTACTGTTGAGGAGGGTTGGGAGTAAAAGTGGTTTGGTCATTTTTTGTTGGAACTGTATCCAAAGAGAGGAGAGCTGGTAAAATTACTGTATGGTGGAGAAGAGACAGAAGAACTAGAAGATGATATAGATGATTATCATAGATCCTTGGGTTAGTTGATGATGTCACATTGAATATGAGGAGGAACTAGATCATGATGATGTAGGAGTTAATGTTCATGAAGATGTTATCCATGTGGATGATGACATTATCAAAAATGATATCGATGACAATGATGATGATATGACCAATCCTTACAATCTCGAATATGGATCCGATGATATAGACAAAGAGTTGGATGAAGAAGAAAATCAATGACATTGAAATGTCTAAGTTATGTGATTATATTATCTATTTGATATTAATTTCTTGATAGAATTATATTTGAATTATGTGGTTACATAATTAATTCATGATTTTTTTAATTTTTATGCATTACATAATTAATTTAATGATGTACTTTTTAATGTTTGAAAAGTCAAAAAATTAAAACATTTCAATAGTGATGTTAACAACCTTGAAATTAGTGTGTTTTATGTTTTATGTGATCATGAAAGATTAAAAAGTCAGTTGTAGTGGTGGTTGTTCAGTGGTTAATGTGTAAAGGCCTTTAAAAGGCATCAAGTGATCATTGTAATGGTTGTTTATGGTTGAGGATTTAAAATACAAGCTCTTAACAGTCTAAAATTTTGTGTTTTTCTTCAAATTTTTAGTATTTTTCTTATTATGCAGCACTGTATAGTCACATGCAGCCATATTTTGATGTGAAATCAATTCTAGGTCATGAAGATATGTGTTAGCTTTGATTTGAACCTAATTTGATGGCTTAAGTCAATGATTTCAGTTAGAAAGCTTCATTTCTTTGCATGCAGTCTGGTTACCCTATTTTTGAGTGTTTTGTAGTCCAAACATGATATAAAGGGGCTCTTACACCTTTTGTGATTACTATAGCTTGTGTAAGAGGACCCATGGATATTTTTGTAATTGTAGGATGCATGAATAGGGTGTAGGATGAGAAATAAAGAAGGTATAGCTGTTGTCCTCAAGAGTTTTGTGAAGAAAAGCATGTGAAATGAGAGGTTCAAGCCTAGGTTTCAACAAAACATTTATGGGAGATCTGATTTTATGAATTTTTATCCATGTGCAGAAATAATGGGTTGTTTTTGAACACTGAAAATAAATGATATACATACACACAAACACATATATGTATGTATGTATGTATATGTATTTTTAAATGTAAATGTAAATGCAATTACTGGATGCTCTCCTAGAACAATAAATGAAACATATCATTAAAGAAATCTATATCTATGTATATAAATGTGTATTTCTAAATTCAAGTGTAAATGCAAATAGCATATGGTTTTGTAATGTTATAGATACTACATATCCATAAATTAATGTAATTGAAATTTTAAAGTTTTCAACACATATAATATGAAATCGATCAAACTATTAAACTACATGAGAAATAAATGAAAACAGTAAATGTATATGTATGTGTATTTGTAAATGTAAGTGTAAAATAAATAAGAATAATGAAAATTATAAAAGAATACAAGTAAAGGTTTAGAGTTTAGAGTGGGAGAGAGATAGAGGGTAGAGTGTTTAAGGGTTTATAGTTTAAGGGTTAATGGTTTAGGGTCTGGGGTTAAAGGTAGAGGGTGTTGGTTTATTTTTTACATTGTAACCAGGTTGGTCTTCTAATCTACCTATGGGATTGCCAATTCCAATCAAGGGTAGCTCAGAGGACCTAGACCAACTGACGAGGACTTTAAAAAGCCTCCTACACTTTGGGCTCTGCAAGACCCAGGAGGGTGATCCCTTAATGTGTTTACAACCTCTACACCAATATCATAAACAACATTAACACATAATAGATAATCCCATTGAATAGCTCAACACAATAGGATAATATCAAATAAAATTGTCTATTCACCAATAATATCAACTATGTGGAGCATGAGATAACTACAACACAATCCATAGTAAAATATAGTCATTAATTTGTAATTTATAGCAAGCTCTAGGCAAAGACAAACAATTATTCAACTACACAAATAAGTACAACTTATATCAGTGCCATATATCCATTTCAGGAGTCAAATTCATAAGCATCTAAAGGTTTATGATAGATTTAATACATAATATATAGCTTATAAGATCCCTAAAAATATTGTATTACAATTTCATCAGTATGCATTCTCACTCAATACTACTTATCAAATCCTTATACAGAACATATCCGCCTATAATCCCATTCAAGCATTTTAATTAATTCCTTGAATTAAAGCTAAAATAAGGATTATACACACCACAGTAATGAGATGAGTGAAACAACCCTTAGTCATCTTATTCAAAACTTGGATATGCATGTATAGTGGAGAGACATGAGTTTGAATTTATCATTTCAACTCAAATGATAGTACTATTATACAACATTAAATCTCCAAGAATTCAAAACTGATTACAGAATAACTCAGAACCTAAATTGTATTTCTTTCTAAAACCATCAGACTTTACAATTTTCTCTGCAACTTCACCTAGACTCAACCAAAATTATCTAACTTGCTAACCCGTACTTTTGGCCTTGAAATCCTTCTTATAGAAAATGAAGGAGAAAACAAGCATCGGGCCAAAAAGTACACATGTCACTAGCCAAATGAAGCATTTGGTGATATTCCAAAAATCATTACGACAACCATCACCCTGGAGAATATTCCTGTTCATCATGTCAGTTGAGGAAAATTGAGGCAACAACAAAAAATCACAAGAAACCCACACCGAGACCACCATCAAAGCAAAATCGGAGGCCATTGTAACCGCAACATCTAATTTACCACCTGTTAGTAATTCATTCTTTTATTCCTCCTCAGTCAAATATTTATTTACCTAGCTCTGATATTCTTCATTAGTCATCCAGTAAAAATTAATTACCTCATTCGCCTTGGCATTATAAGGTGTGTATTTTATGGCTACTTGATTTGCATCTCTTTCAAAAGATTCCAAAAATTAGCTGGTACTAATGAATTTATCCATACAGCTCACCAACAAGTCATAATCTGAGTGATCACAAATTAATTTAATTTAATCATTGATGACCTCACCTACCTAACCCTACCACTACTGGAATGACCTGATTTTCCCCTACTCATCAATTATATCAGGTAACAATGTGTTACCCCAATCATTGAAATTCTTCACCAACTCCCTAATCTTCCTACTCAAGTCATTTGGTAAGGTCTAAAAACCTTGTAATGATTTTACTAACACATGAGTAGGCTTTAATGATTGGGGCCTATTGTTTGTATCAGGCGAGATTCTTGCATGCATGACATCGGATCGCGTACAGGGATCGGTACCGATCATCAGTATCTCAGTCCTATCAACAATGCTATTATCAATAAAAATGCTCCGTACCCATAAATAAATATTATATCAACATTCATAAAATAGTCATCCATCTCAAATTCTATCAATTCTGTCAAGTCAACATCTCTGTTAATATTCTAAAATGGATGACTGAAGCCAATCTGGTGATCACTCTGTTCCTGTTCAAATGCTTGTTGTATTCTTCAATCAAAAGGTTATACTTCTCCATTAGGCTTTTCTTTTCAGCCTCCTCCCTTTTAGTAGTCTTTTGGGCCAATTTGCCCACATTCACAGTTAAACTAGTGGCCTTAGTGGTTGAGGTCTCTGAAGCTCTCTTTATTAATAATCCCCCTCTGAAATTTGGATTAATGTCTGTAATATTTGGCTTTCTCCCTTGTGGGACCAATGCCCAAATTTCCAAGGTTTCATACTCTTCACTGAAAGCAGAATCTTGAAGTGATTCCTTGACTTCTTCTTCAAATTATTGCAAGGGATGTTTGGACTTCATAATAGCATTAAAGGCCATTTCATCTACAATGTCCCATTTAAGTAGAATCAATACACTAGCCTAACTCACCAATTTTCTACCTTCCTCAGGAGTGATGTTCTTAAATTCTTCCATTAATTCAGCATTCACCTCCTCATCATTCTCCTGGTCTGACCTGTCAGGTCTTAGTTCTCTTCTCTCCTTACATTTATTTTTATATTCTTCCATTCTTGCATCTTGTACACTTTTTCCTTTCATATCTAAATCAGATAAAACCAATTTAGCTGGCCTAGGAGGGGAAGGCATACCAACCTGCATGTCCTGATCAGTAACAATAATTTCATCCATCAAACTCTCCTATGGTTGATCAGTTCTTTGCCTTTTAGGGATTGGATCAGATGGTGGTGATGGGGGACTATCTTCTGGTGATGACTCTAAATCAATGATCTTAATTTCCCTAGGCACTTTGAATTTTGGACCTAGTTGTGAAGGAAAATTCATAATTTGCTTCCCATTTCTCTCCACTTCTTCCTCATCACTATTGCTATCCTTTTTTCTCCTGTAAATGGGCAACTTTTCTGTAGGCTGGTATGCTAGCCTTGTTTCAAATGGTCTGGCACCTTCTTCTTGTACACCCAGAATCAGCTCTAAGTTTACTATTTTGGTTCTCAAAGTGCCCATAATCTCTTTGAAGTTCTCCATCAGAAAATAAATTTTCTTATGGTGGGGACTGAACTACAACAGTGGATCATATTTCAGATCCATTTTGTGCACAATATCTGATAGCTTATCATAAGCTATCCATTTCTCCTTGTTCAATTCCTGCTTACTTAGGTCAAACTCATTTCTGATCAGGTCCTCAGGAAAGTTGAACTCATGCACAAACTTTCTAGCCTTTATTCTTTGTCTAAAAAGGGTAAATAAACCCTCAAGATCATGCTGCCACTTTGGACCACATCTCAAATGATAATCCTCAAAGAATTTCTCAAACTACACCTAGCCTCCTTTTGAAAAGGAAAAATCAAATACCACTGTATAATCAGGGAAAAATGTTCCCTTACCCCTCCTTGTGAGATTGTCCTCATGGATGCAACCTATCTGCCACATAACTTCTACAAACCCCGCTCTTGGTAGCACATTGTATGGTAGTATATGAGGGGCTCCTTGAAAATCATATACCCTCAAAATAGTGTTGACTCGGTATGGGATAATGTCACCCTAGTTATGGTTGACTTTTAATTCTAGCTTCCTCCACTTTGGCCTAGGGAAATCATGTAATTCCTCAGGAATCCTAGGTACATTCACCATCAATCTAACCCTCAATCTGGAAGAAAAACAATTATCAAATTGCACATAACTAGTGCTTTCCTTATTACAAGATAAATCTATAGCCCATATCTATATTGCCAATCTTTCTCCATCAATTGATTTCCTTAATTTCATCTTCTCAAAGAAAAATTCAACATTCTTGAATAAAAACATATGCATCAACATAGAATACCAAAATAATTGAGTGTTGATATCATTTTTCTATAGCTTTGACAACCCCTCATGTATCCTCTTAGCCAAGAAAGAAGCAAAGTCATATGTGACAGAGAAGTTAGGCTGTTGTATTTGCACCCCCATGAACATGTATGCAATCGGAATCACCGTACCAGGACTGAAACACAAAATCTGACACAATGAATAAAAAGTGGCTAGGAAATGATTTGCAATTCAATTTAATTTGAAAGGTTTTTGGTCACTGGGGCTGATATGAAATCTTGAATCTCCTGCCCTAGCCAGATGAGGTGGAAGCAATTTAGCTCTTAAAGGAGACTTCAACTTTGCATATTCTTGCTTCATTTCCGCAAGATTGATAGGCACCAAGTCCTCACTCGGTTCACTCAAGTCAAAAATATATTGAATATCATCTTTGTTAATGCTTAACAAAACCTTTCCATCATTATCCCTAATTACCCGTGTGACAGGGTCATATCTTGCAGCTACTACCCTAAGTAGGTCTACATCAAGGAAAACATTCGGTACCACCAGCTTCCCCATATCATACATCCATCCATTTGATAAAGGGTGAGGCAAATTCCTCTGTCCATACCACAATCTAAACATTTCCAAACCCATGAGAGGAACCCTAGCATCGGCTATGTTGGAACAATTGTATACTAACCCCTCCCCCAGTATTTTCCCTCACATTAGAACCAATCCCTTCTTTCTATCATTCATTGATAAGGGAAATTGATCCAAGAAATTATCATACAGGTTTCTTTTTAAATATTCAATCTAGCCATAATTTTGCTTGGGTGGTGCCATCTCAGACAAACTAGAGCTTCTTATAACTTCACACTTCAAATAGCTAGGACTAACTAGAGATATGAAATTAAAGAACAAAATATTGCAATTTCTCACAATTTATATAAACTATAGCCCTAAAACATTTATCAACAAGCCCTATGATAAGTACATCAAATATTTTCCTTAATTCAAGCACAGAGTGACTGAGAAACACAAAAATTAACACACGACTCTTTTCGTAGAAATCCCAAATTCTAGTTGTTAGGGTTCACAACCTTGCTCTCGGCTTTGAAACTGCTTCACAAAATACCTGAATGCTTTGTGACACATACAAAGTAGCAGGATTGATTTTATTTCGATCCAATTGTGCTAGTAAATGTCTAATCCACCATTAAAGCTCACTTGTGGGCTGCACGAATGGCTCCAACCATATTTAATGCAAATTTAAATTTGAGCCATCGATCATTCAACACAGTCATTGGTCCTATCATTAACCCTTGAGCATCTTTTCCATCAATATTATAACACATCCATCGATTTGAATCATGTGCATCTTAAGAGCACTTTAGTAACCCACATTTTAATGTATTTAAGGTCAAATTAATGTTCCATGGTATTTCCTTTATTCTTTCAGCTTCATCATATGAGACATGTGGCAACCACCCATGATATCAGGATCAACCAAAGAACTATGGTGGGGCCATCACGGGATGGCGGGCAATAGCTGAGATCAAATGGTAGTTGAATAGTGGTCATGCAATTTCATCCCCCAGAAGGACATGTGGCACCCACCTGCGATATTGCAATAAGTAAAAATACTACAGCTTTTGATCACGCGATGGTGGGCAACCATTAATATCCGAAGGTAATTTGATCATGGGTAGTCCAAATTCGATCCCTTCTACAAAATAAAACATTCATTAAAAAGGATGAGGGGACATCACTAGGCCAACGATAAACGACATAAGCTATTTTTTAAAAGATGAAACACGGGGCCAAGCGAGACTTAGGAAATAAAACCCTATAGAGGAAATAAAGTATTAAAATCAAAGGGACTCAGCCTAGATGAACCAATATGACATAAGTTGTTTTAAAACCCCATCAAAAGTAACAGTGATATAGAACCCAGCCAAAGTGTGAAATAAACATTAGGGTTTTACATGAAGACAAAGCTAAAACCCCAACCCTTAGAAAACTCGAACACCATGAAAGATCAAAGACATAAGGCAAGGCATGAGTGAAAAACATGGAGCAAAATACTGAAGTTCCATTAGTGGGTCCAATTTGGGGACGTTCATTCCACTGGAATGAAGTGAGAATCTAGAATCTCAGGTAGTCCAGACCAAGATGCAGAAACACCCAAAAAGGGACTATTTGGACAAAACAACCCCAACTATGTACAAAATATATACAAAATATACAAACCTAAACTACTGTTCATGGAAAAGAATACTTCAAGTGAAGTATAACCTCAAGAACTGTCCATGAACTGACAGCTCCAGAAGATCTCCTAACATATCTTGGAGGGAGTATGAATCTTCACCCCACTTACCATTAATGAAAAATGAACCTAATTGCATCAAATTTCCCATTTTTCCCTTTATCTTCCAGTCTGGCATTCCACATTAAAACCAAATCTCCATCTTTGAAAATACTTACAGTTGCCCTCTTGTCATACAGATTCTTTACTTTCAACTCCAACTTTGCATTTCTCTTTTGGGCTTCCCTCCTAGTTTCATCTAATTCTTTAAGAGCTTCCACTGTCAATTGCATCTCATCATCAATTTCATTATCATACATCTGGACAAACTTATACATTTCCATTAAGTTATTTTGGGGAAACCTAGAATTTATCCCATAAACCAAGTCAAATGGGGCACAACCTATTACCTTTTTCACAATTACCCTATCTACCTAGACTGCTAATCTTAGCTTAGAATCCCAAGCCCTTTTATTCTAATCTAGGATTCTTTTAATAATATTCATCAAGCTTTTATTGCTTGACTCTGCTTGTCCATTTTCCTGTGGGTGGTATGGTGATGAATACAAAATTTGGATGCCATGCTTCTCACAAAACTCTATGTATTCCTTGGATCTAAAACACATTGCATTATCTGACACAATCCTTTTTGGACATCCAAATCTAGTCAATATGTTGCTCATCAGATCCCTTAATGTGTTTACAACCTATACACCAATATCATAAACAACATTAACAATAACAGATATTCTTATTTAATAGCTCAACATAATAGGATAATATCAAATAGAATTGGCTATTTATCGACATTATCAGTTATTTGGAGCATGAGATAACTACAACACAATCCCAAGATAAAATAGGTCATTGATTTGCAATTTTTAGCAGGCTCTAGGTAAAGACAAACAAATACTGAATCATACAACTTAGATCAATGCCATATATTGATTGTGGGAGTCAAATTCATAAGTATTCAAGGGTTTATGATAGATTTAACACATAACATATACGATACTTGATAACATTGCATTGCAATCTCATCAATATGTATTCTAACCCAATACTACTTATCAAATCCTTATATAGAACATATCTGCCTATAATCCCATTTAAGCATTTTAATTAATTTCCCTTGTCAACAAATGATAGGAAGAAGGGATTGGTTTTGATGCAAGGAAACACCCTAGGGGAGGGATTAGTGTATAATTTTTCCAACATAGCCTGATGGAACACTGGATCTTTTCTCATGCTTGGGAAATCTTTCACCAAAAGATGCCATGAATGCACCTTACCCAAACTATGCTTTAGGACCTTCCTGCATACAAACACAAGGATTGCCATTTATCATCTTGCAGCAGTGGTACCTAAGATGACGGTACTACCCCTCCCTTGGACATTGCTCTCTTCTTATAATTGGATACATCAGTCCTCCTTTTGATTTTTTCAAAAGGATATGAAATAATTTATAAGCAATACATTATTGGGTCAATGAGATCACCGAAATTCTAGGACTTGTCAAATGAAGGTATATTATTGACACATATCCCTTTTCTATTCACTTGTTAGGACTTAGTAATGACTATCCAAAGAGAAAATGAGATAGTGGCAACAACCATTTATATTATTTATCTCATTGCAATCCATTTCATGGCTATAGTCATGTTGTCACCCAGTGTAGATTTATTTTTTCAAATTCATAGATAACATAAAGACAAACTTGTAGCCTTTAATCGTACTTCTCTTATTCATGACTATGCTCTGTTCCCTTGAAGCACCATGATTTATGATGATTTTTATGCTGAATATCTTCATTAAAACACCCCTATGCAAGTATATTCCTTCACTATTATATCCTATTGTTGGAATGGATGATCAATGGTATGAAAAGGTAAAAATACAACTATGCTTTGCTTCCTTCACTACTTGTTGTTGATTGTTGATTGTTGTTCATATGCACTTGTACCATTGTAATGCTTGATGTCCTACATGAACTTGCATGGTTGTCTTGTAGCATAACCTCATAGTTTTTGTTCATATACACTTGTACTATGTCCTTGGCTTCCAAAATGAGACCTCTCTTGAATCATAACTATTTAATTGTCATTTTTAACTTTGTGTTTCTTGTATGCAATCATGATCCATGTTGAATCAATCATGATGACCAAAACCCCTACATGAAAGGTTATGAGCATAGCAATTTTATCTCGATCACATGATATGAGGGTTCCATTATTGTCATAAACCTTTTGTAATGACATGTTTTCAATAGGCATATTATCTGTGTCAACTAGAGTTGATGTTTCTTGAATGTCTTTTCCTTTTATTCCTTTCCTTAAAACATCATGCATTGAATGTTATCTGGAAACTTGTTCGCCTAATGTTTAATTGTGAAGGCCTTGAATAGAGCCTTGTGCAACTTTAGATTTTTTTTTTTTGTTGTTTTCCTTCATGAGACCATTGTAGCATGCATTGTTGGTTGTCCTTATCAATGACAATGACCTTTACCTATTGCATTCACTTTCACCAGTACATCCATGAATGAATAATATCAATCCCCTTTGCCTCTTGTAGCTCTTGCAAAGGTGTTGTCCTTGTACTTGTATCATGACCTTGATTCAACCATTTCTCTTCTTTTTTTATGTGTAATAAATACACACAATCTCCTCATTTTATCTTTATTGGACAGCCATCTATCACATATGTGGGTGACCTAACAACTCACCTTACTATGTGATGTGTGACTGTCCAATAGGGTTATGGTGAGAGGGGATTGAAAACAACTTGAAATGATTCCTCATTGTTTAAAAGATGCATAATTGAACTTGATGCATCTATGAAGTCACTTCCTTTATAAACAGATCATGGATCTTCTTAATAACATTGAAGGACATATCAACACAGTATGTTGCATCTGTTGAATCTTTCCTTTCCTATCATGTCTTATGTTCCTTTCCTGTCTTATCTTATGTTACTAATCTTTTATGGTATTGGGAAAATCCTAAGGTTGGTGTGTTTTCTTTGATTGAATCCCTCTATCTCTCTACCCTGTACCCATAACCCTAAACCCTAAACCCTTAACCCTTTAACTCCAAACCCTTAAACCCTCTACCCTCTACCCTCTCTCTCTCTCTCAAGTCCCTCCCTCCTACCCCCTCTCCCTCTCTTAGGTTTTTATCTATCTCTCAATCACTCCCTCTATGTGTCTCCCCTCTACCCTTGAACCCTAAACCCTAAAACCTTAACTGTAAACCTTAAACCCTTAGAATAGAATAAAGTTTTGTGTTTAATTATGATATCTAGAATTTAGTATAATTTTAGAAAATGAAATGCTTTGGACACAAAGAAAAAAAATAGAAAAGTTGATTTTATATAGATCTTATTTCTTAATTTATTCAAAAATTCTAAATAATAATTGTTTAATTAATTTAAAATGCATATTTGATTTAATTTAATTTAATTTAATTGTATTAGATAATTAGTAAAACTAAATAGATAATAAATATTTTATGGATTTTAAAAATTATAATTTAGTTTACTTTTATTTGTAATGTGAAATATTAAAATTTTAGATTGAAATACTTAATTTATTTTAAAATATTTATAATTGATGTTGAATTTATAAACTAATATTAAGACATTAATAAATATAACCCTAATAATATGTTCAATTGTTTTAGGGTTTAATTAGGGTTAGTGCTCATTAAGGTTTAGGGTTTAAATATGATTCAATTGGGGTTAGGGTTCAATTAGGGCTAAGATTTAGATGGGCTTAGGGTTAGGGTTATAAATAGTGTTTAATTAGTCTTAGAGTTTAAAATAGGGTTCAATTAGGCTTAGGGTTAAAATTACGATTCAACTAGGGTTAGGGTTCAATTAAAGCTAGGATTATATTTCAATTAGGGTTATGATTCAATTATGGTTAGGATTTTGGTAAATTATAATTGTCTCACATATATGAGTTTAGGGTTAGAGCTAGGATCTTGATTTAATTAAGCTCAGGATTAAGGTTAAGGTTATGGTTTAATTAAGCTAAAGGTTAGGGTTAAGGTTAAGGTCGGGGTTAAATTAGGGTTATAATTAGAGTTAAGGTTGTCATGAGAACTATGGTTAGTGTTAAACTAAGGATTATGAATAGCATTGGAATTATGGTTAGGGTTAGAATTATAATTAAGATTATACTTAGGGTTAGAATAAGAAGGGTTAGGATTATAATTATAGATAGACTTAGGGTTGCGATTAGCATTAGGGTTAAGGTTAGGTTAGGTTTACCATTTAATTAGAGTTGGGGTTCTAGGATAAAGCTTGGGTTCAATGATAGGGTTAGGGTTGGGGTCAGAGTTAAAGTTCAATTACAAATAGGGTTAGGGTTCAATTAGGTATATGTTTGGCTAGTTATACATAGGGTTACATCTCAATCTCAACAATAATTTCACTCTAACTCTAACCCTAAACTTAATCATAAAACCACCACCTACACTATTTTAACCCCAACAATCCAACATATACTAACCCTTGCCTGACTTCGACCAGGGATTTGACGGACGAGGAAGAAACTGAATTTCGGATGAGAGAGAGGAGATATTATATACTTTTCCTTTTCTTGTTTTACTTTACTTCCTTTTTCGATTTTTCCGACGGACCCGAATCCCGAACGAGATTTTATCGGACCTTTTCCTTTATTCTTTTCCGACTTCCTTTCCTTTTCTTTCTTTGTGATTTATCTCGGATTTTCGGTTCTTTTGATTTATTTACTTTATTTATTTCTTTGGTCTTCGACCTTAATCCCGAATCCCGAACTCCCGGACCTGAATCCCGACACTTTGACAGCCGACAGATTTTCGACTTCCTTTACTTAATCCTTTCCTCGACGAGACCCGAACCGGACCCCGTGAACTCGAACCTTCCGGAACCTTTAACACTTTCACTTCCTTCCCTTCATCTCTTTCTAGTTTCTTCGTTCTTTCTTTACTAATTTACTTTCGATCTTTATCTCGACCATAACGGAATCCCGGAGACTTCTGGATCTTTGACATTTTGAACGACGGGATTTTGATTTTGATGCGCATTTGAGCGGACGGATTTTCGGAGCGATTTTGACTTCTGACGGACGGATTTTGATTTTTTCGATTTTATGAGTCATGATTTATTTTTGGATTTTCGATTATCCGGAGTTCTCTCGGAATCGGATTCTGATTCGACCTGGTGTTACTGGTCTTTCACGGTGTCAAAATTTTCCTTAGGTTGTGTTAGAACTATAAAATTTTGAAAATTTCATGGCTGCACATATCTATTAGTTTCAAAAGAATTCCCATACCATAAGCACATGAATCTATTTTGCATAACAAATTTTCCCATATTTTATCATTTGGTCCCATAGAATCCATCTAACCCTGAGTATTTTAATGTATAATTCATATCGGCAAGAGATGGTGAGGGTCTCCCCGATCCATAAAGAATTCTATACTAATATATGTCTTTTTGCAGTCTATTGGCAAGACATTGGAAAAGTATCACCGATGTTATTCTATTTGGTAATACACATTGGCATGATGTAGTTTGCATTCTCAATGATACAGGGGTCCTATCGGCAAAACAATGGTCAACGGTGCAAGTCATAACAAGCTTATTTGTGTCTGACCGATCATGGTACAATTCTGGAGCATAAAAAAGGAATCTATAATATTCTCAACAAGTTTCCCAAAAAAGTGGATCCTGTCGGTAGTATATTGTCATCGGGGTGAGTTCGAGGAAGTCTTGCTGACCCACCATATCACTATAGCAGAATTACATCAATAGGGGGACTTAGCAAAATTTATTTCCTCTGCAGGTTTTATTTTCCTAAGTCTTGGTTGGCCTCATGTTTCATCATTTAAAAAAAACTTATGTTGTTTACCATCTGCCTAGTGATGTCCCCTTGTCCTTTCAATAATTTTTTTGTTTTGTAGAAGGATAAAGTTTGTGCAATCGTTGATCAACTACCGTTTGATCTTAGCCACTCCCTGCCATCCCGCAATGACCCCACCAGACCGCTTTGGTTGATCATGATATCACGGGTCGGCACCACGTGTCCTATCTGGTGAGGCCGAAGGTGATAAGTTTGGTTGACTGTCGATCAATTGTCATCAGATCTTAATGGTTTCCCACCATTGCGTGATTGAAAGTTGGAAGGTTTTTACTGATCGCAATATCATAGGTGGGCACCATGTGTCTCATCTGATGAAGCAGAAGGAATGAAGGAAATACTGTGGTAAATTAATCTGGCCTTAATACATTAAAAGGCGGGTTACTAAAGTGTTCTTGAGGTGCACATGTTTTAAATCAATGGATATGTTATAATCTTGATGAAAAAGTTGCTCGATAGTTAATAATAAGGCTGGCGACTATATTGAAGGAACGAGATCACGAATGCTCAAGATTTACAATTTCCTGCCATCACGTTATCCAAAGTTGCAGGATCATTACTAATTGCGATATCATGGGTGACAGTCACATGGACTTCCTTGGCAACGTATGGTATGGTGGGCCCCTTATTGCCACATTGGTGATTGTGTTAACTTGTTTTGAAGACGTTCATTTGATGATTTGATCCAAATGAAGGATCGATGGCTAAAATTTAAATTTGCATTAAATATGGTTGGAGTCATTCGTACAGTGCGCGATTGAGCTTTGCTGGCGGATGAGACATTTACTGGATGATTTGATCATCTATTCTATTAAAGGAAGCATCTATCCAGCCCCAGGAATGCATTGGGGCATGGATGCTGCATCCATGCATGAGAAGGCATCATTTGGTCAACAGTACATGACAACAATTATTTGGCAGTACTGTAGTATTATGTATTCACCACTGGAATCTCTTTAGTTATTTCATGTTGAACACTTTGAAGTGTTTTTTATTTTATGCATTTTTAAATAGAATGAATAATTTTTATGTTTTATTTATTTATAATTTTAAAAAAAATAAATTTTAACATTTAAAAAATATAAATAAATTTTTAAATCAATTTTTATATTTATTAATATGTTTAAATGTATGTATTAAATTAAATTATTAAAAATTGATATTTTTATAAGCATAAATTATATATGTTTAAAATATTTTTATTTATTTTTCAAATTTAGGGTAGATTAATAAAATGGAGGAAGCAGGTTTTTATTTATTTATTATTTTAAATTTTTATCCATAAAATAAAGTTATAACAGTAAATTAGTTCTTTAGATTTAAATAACTAAAATGTATTTAAATTTAGATTTATAGATAAAATTGTAAAAAGATTTATAAATTTAATACAAATAAATTAATACTTATCATATATAGATTTTTAGATGTATAACTTTATAGATGTTTAATTTAATTTAGAAAATGTCATTATGTTAATTTTATTTATATTAGACATATGTTTCTAAATAATTTTTTTTTAAATTATTTATGTAAAATATGATGTGTATGGCATATTTCTATGTGCAATTTAATTTTTATCTATATATTTATTATTCAATAAAGTTAAAACTTCTAAATTAAATTTAACTTATTTTAACCTATAAATTAGATTACACACAAGTAAATAAATATATAGGTTAAAATAAGTTAAATTATTTGAACATTAATATAATATTACTATTATATTATTATTAAAATTATCTTCTAATTATTATAAAGTAAGTATTATATTCTTTTCTAATTATTTTATTATTAGGCTTAAGGTTAGTGTTGGTGGTAAGGTTAGGGGTAGGCATAGGATTATATTTAGGGTTATGAGTAAGGTTAATGTAGGTGATTAATGAAAAATAAATATTTGAATTGGGGATACGATTAGGGGTTGTTTTTAGATTTGGGTTATGGTTTGGGTTATGGTTAGGGTTAGTGTTAAGGTTATGGGTAGGGGTAGGGTTAGGCTATTTCTTTTCTTTAGGGTTAGGTTTGGGATTAGGTTTATGGTTAGGGTTAGTGTTTAGTGGGATCTCTAAATTTAAGATTAAGTTTAGTTGATTATTTTCCCAAAAAAAAAAATTAGATTTTTTTTTTCTCATGTTAATTATAGCCAACTATGACTTAATATTAAATTTAGACCTTTTCTTGAAACCTAACATTGTAACCCTAACCTAACCCTAACCCTAATCATAAGATTATCTCATACCCTGACCTTAACCCTAGCCCTAAAAACAAACCTATTCCTAACCCTTACTTGAATAGTAAACCATCATTTTCTTATTAATGTAACCATAGCCATAACTTTAACCTTGACACTATTTCTCAAAACCCTAAACTTAATAGTAACCCAAACCCTTTTTATCACAACCCTAAACATAAACATAACTCTAACCCTAAACCCTAAACCATGATCTTAATTGTAACCCTAAACATAAACATAACCCTAAACCATGATCCTAACTGTAATCTAACCCTAACACCAACCTTTTAACTTACACCGTAACCTTAACCCTAAACTAAATAAAAATGCTACACCTTAAACTATAATCCAAATCTTAAGCCTAGTTGTAACCCTAGAATAATAACCTAACCCTTTTTCTCAAAATTGTAACCCTGACCCTAACCTTCACCTTTATCCTATCCTTATAACCCTAACCATGACTAGAACCTAACCCCAACCTCAACCCTAATTACCTAACCCTAATTTTTTTTATTAATTAGTTGCATTCACTCTAATAAACCTAACCCAAACCTAAACCTAACCCTAGCCCTATCCCTAACCCTAATCCTAACCCCAACTCTAAGCCAAATATAAAAACAATCGTTAACCGTAACAAGAACCCTAAGGTTACTATCTAATTAAGGTTAAGGTTCTATGATAAATCATTGGGTTAGAATAAGGGTAAGGGTTAGGGATAGCCTAGTTATAAGATAAAAATTAGAGTTAAAATTATATTAATGAGTAGGATTAGCATTATGTTAGGGTTATGGTTAGAAAATTAGGGTTCAAAACCCTAACACTAACAACTTGAAAACAACTTGAAATGCTTCCTCATTGTTTAAAAGATGCATAATTGAACTTGATGCATCTATGAAGTCACTTCCTGTATAAACAGATCATGGATCTTCTTAAGAAGATTGCAGGACATATCAACATAGTATGTTGCATCTTTTGAATCTGTCCTTTCTTGTCCTATCTTATGTTCCTTTCCTATCTTGTCTTATGTTACTAGTCTTTTATGGTATTGGGAAAATCCTAAGGTTGGGGTTTTGTCTTTGACTGAATCC
>VDFB02185774.1:0-19770 GCA_007258455.2 Sequoia sempervirens
TTCAACAAGGTGTTTGAGGTGGATTGTGATGCCAGTGGTTATGCCATTGGAGCAGTGTTAAGCTAAGAAGGTAAGCCCATTGCCTATTTTAGTGAAAAGTTAATGATGCCAAGAGAAAGTATTATGTATATGATTAGGAATTTTATGCGATAGTTCAATCATTAAAGAAATGGAGACATTATTTGTTGCCGAAGGAATTTGTTCTATATACTGATCATCAGGCCTTGCAGTACATAAATAGTTAGGGAAAATTAAACCAGAGGCATATTAAATGGGTAGAGTTTTTGCAAAGTTATACCTTTGTTTTGAAACATAGGAGTGGGAAGTCAAATAGGGTTGCAGATGCCTTAAATAGGAGGCATACATTGATAACAAAGATGTAGATTGAAGTGGTTGAGTTCAATGAACTCAAGACACTATATGCAGAAGATCCTATTTTTGCAGAGGCTTGGAAAGCTTGCAAGGAACATGTTACAGTGGACAGGACAAGGTGGCTGGATTTCATAATCCAGGATGGCATGTTATTTAAGGGAAGTCAATTGTGTATCTTGAGGAGTTCCATGAGGGAGAACCTGATAAAGGAGAAGCATAGTGGAGGAATGGCAGGACATTTTGGTCGGGATAAGACCATTGCCATTATCGGTGAGCATTATTATTGGCCTCAGTTGTCACAGGATGTGAAGAAGTTTGTACAAAGTTGCAGGGTATGTCAGATGGCTAAAGGAGTGAGAATAGAATATGAAACTTATATCAGCCCTTACATGTGCAGGAGAGGCCATGGGAGGATATAAGTATGGACTTTACATTCTTAGTTTTTCCAGGACCTGTGAGAATAATTCCCTAACTCTTTGTGGTGGTTGATAGGACACCGAAGATGGCATTTCATTCCATGTCAGGAAGACCCATGATATCCATTGCTGACATCTTCAAAGAGTTGGTGAAGCTGTAGTGCATAAAGAGTATTATTTGGTCATTATTCTGGAATTTGTGGGAATTTTTGGAGGACCTTGTGGAAGAAGGCTGAAGTTCAGTTAGCACACCATCCACAACAGGATAGGCAGACGAGGTTGTGCAGGGAGTCAGGTGCTGTTGAGATGTTTGGTAGGAGGAGGTGCGTCAGGGATGGGACTTGATCTTGCAGAACACAACAATTACGTCAGCCGAAGCAGCGAGTGAATCACCATTCTAAATTGTCTATGGAGGTAGCCCCAGAACAACTCCAGAATTGAGGAAGATGGACCAAGAATAAAATAAGTGCTGAAGCTGAAGATTTTGCAGAACACATCAAGGATATACATGAGAAGGTAAGAGAACATATTAACAAGATGAATATGCAGTATAAGGCTAAGGCAGATCAGAAGAGGAGGTATATGGAGTTTCAGATTGGTGATGAAGTGATGGTCCACTTGAGGAAAGAAAAGGTTTCTAGTGGGAACATATAACAAATTGAAGATGAAGAAGTTCGGTCCCTATAAAATTTTGAAGAGGCATGATTCAGGGAATGCATATGAGGTAGAGTTGTTGGATGGATTCAACATTTCCCCTGTGTTCAACATTTCAGATTTGATAGAGTATCATGAAGGTGGCGCAGAGGAAGTACCAATGATGGAACAGTGTGGGATTCCAGCACCTACTTCAGAAAATGAGGAGATTGAAGAAATCCTGGATAGTCGTGTGGGAAGGAGTACCAGGAACAGGCAGTATGAAGAATATTTGGTGAAATGGAAAGGAAGGCCTGTTGAAGATTCATCCTGGCTGCCTAAGGCAGAGGTCGACTGTTTGGGTTTTCCTCAACTATCTGACATGTGATGGGTTCACTTCTCAAATTACCCTGAGTGTCTGATGCAGGAGCATCCAGTGGTGTAAGGGCAATCTTGCATCACCCAAAAATAGTTAAATTTCAAGTTTCTCAATTTTTAGATGTTTTCACATTTTTGTATACCCTTTTCGTCATAATGAAATTCCCAATTTACGGTTTTCATTTTCTATTCCTGGGTTGAAAGATATTGCAGTTTTAGTTTCCCAGATTTGCACCTAAAAATCTTTCAAGTTAGATTTGAGGCACTTAGAGTTCCTGGATCAGCCCCAAAACTTTCTAAAATTGGCATAGCTAATTTTAAGCGTCTTCTTGACTTTGAGACCTTTCCAATGGTTCAAACAGTTCATGAATCAGAGTCCGAGATCAAAAGTTATGGCCCCGGGAAGTTGGCACACTTTCTAGAAGATACAATTGCAAATGTTCTTTTGAAATTTGAACTTCAAGTTGTAATTTTTTGGTGCCAAACCGCCTAAACTCAAATTTGAATGTTGTTTTTGCTCCAAACTAAAGAGGAGCTCTATTTATGGGCAGGTTTCTAATTTTTGGGTAATTTTGGGGGGACAAGCTTGCATATTGTGAAAGGGTGATTCTGTAGCTTTCTGTAACTTGCATGTGTTGTAGAACTTGGGGATTTGAGATCCTCTACATGTAAGAAGTTCCATTTTCTGAATAATAAAATTATTCTCTTATTTTTGGGTTATTTTCTAAGTCTCGAGTTGTGCCCTCATCAAAGGAACTCAGTACTCAGTCCTTTAACTGTCACAAGTTTGGTCACAAAGCAAGTCATTGCAGGAGTCAATTATCGGATCCAACTAGAAGGAATGGAATGACTAATCTCTTCCACAGTAATTGTTATTTATGCCATGGTTATGTTCACAAATCTAATTGGTGTAGATCTAAGATTCACTTAGTTAAGTCAAGAAAAAGATGTTACAAGTGCAGTCAACCCAAACATTATGATAACACATGCATATATGTTGCTCTGGAAAAGCCTAAAAATAAAAACAAGATTGCAAAATAAGATGAATCAAAGAAGAAGACCAACATGGTTTGGAAGAAAAGGGAAAAAAGTTTGGGGATCTCTTCTAGGCTACTAGATTCAAGTACAAGATCTTCTAGAATATGAGAAAACTGCCTTGGCTCAGGGGGAGTTTTGCAATGCATATCCTATTGGTTCCCCCTCTCCAAAGTAATATTGATGTGTTTTCAACATGACTAAGTTTGATCTAGTTGGTGATATATGATGAAGCTTAATCTGGCTGATTGAAAAGTGAAGTACATTTGATGGCATCATCAATGTAAGTTTTTGGTGGCCAATTCATGATGAGAAATTAAGGATAAAAGGTGGAGTTTTAAATCATTTCTCAGTTTGGAAAGAAGGAGAAGATTTTTTTTAGTGATAAAAAGATTCAAGAAGATAAGTGTTTCAGTGGAATTTACATTGGTAAATAGTGAATTTAGTGGCAGTATCCCACTAAGGCTAAAGGGACTAGATTTGGACAAATTTGATCATCATAAGATGAAGGAAATTGAACTAGGGTTGAAGAGTTGTGAATTGTAGAATGTAAGTGCCTTAGGTATGGATTTATGGGGATAATTTCCCTATTTTTTTGATAGAGAGTCTATCTTGTTCCTCTTGAGTCAGTTCAAGGATGGCAGCATCATTTTGGACAAATCCTATCAAATCACAAAGGAATCCATTGAAGATATTACTGGATTGTGTAGTGTTGGTGACCTCCCTAGGAAGAAAATGGTGAAATATAGAGATGTGGAGGAACTTACTAGTATCAACAAATACCACCGAGCTCTATTGAGAAATACCATTTTAAATCCTACAGTAAGGTATATTGCTTATAGTATGTGTATGTGTAGGATCATCATGGAAAAAAATAGGCCCTTAAGTGGCAAAAAATTTAGAAAAATCAGAGTTAGGAAACTTGACGTAAAAGTTTGAATAAGTTATGTATATTATTTCAAAAATATGTAAGAATAGAATCTGTAGAAAATTGAATGTAGTTTCTAAACTACTAGGATTATTTTCTTTTTAAAAAATCTATTTGGTGAAAATTTGAAATTTCAATGCAATAGTACTTAAATTTTAGGGAAAAATAAGAAGTAGGTGTTTGTCTAACCACCTAACAATAAAATGATAATATTTTTTTATAAGATTTTAGATATATGAGAGGACTCATGTCCCGATGTAATGCATATTTTTTATAAATTTTTCCCAAGTAAATAATTAATTATGAATTTTTTATTACAACTTTTAAAAAATATAAAAACTCGTGTGTGACCACCTTAAATTGGTCAAAACTTCATAAAATTCAATTTTATTTTTTTAATCCTATAGTATGTGAAGCATAGAATGTGACACATGTTTTGGATTCAAAAAATGTGATACTGTTTGAAATCTATAGATGTTTTTCAATCAGCCTATCAATCAATACTTTAGTTGTAATTCAAATAGAAAATGAATAATAATTATTTATTAAATTCAAAGAAAAGTATAATTTATATTGGGGGAAAGTTGAGAATCTCCTTTAAAAACCCTTTTCATTTCATCAATTTTGGGTAAAAGAATTCTTTAGCCACATACCCTACACATACCCATCATATCACCATTTTTTGGCCCATCATGATCCAACACATACCCGTATCACTTAGAAAATCTATTTCAAAAATCATGATGGATCTACTTTAGCTATTGTTGTGTATCTTGCACATAAGATGGTGAAGGAAAATAAATAGTTTGGCTTATGTAGCCTCATAATGGAAAACCTAATTGAAAATATCATGTCTTTGGTTGAGAGTTATCCTTTCCAGTTTGGGTCTTTGCTCATGTGTTTAGTATTTTACTTTTGAGTTCACTACCATCAAAGGAGAATGTTAAGTGGAAGTGCAACATCCTTGTTAGAAAGCAAGTTCATAGATATCTACAATGTATGGAAGATAAAGAAAGTGCATGAAAAGTTTATTTCTTATCCTTGTAGATGGATTTGTGCTCTAGTGTGATAGTGTCTAGTCAAGTTGAGGAGGGTTCCTCCTCTGGTAGGGAGTTAGAGGTTGTCATTGGTGGTTCCCCTCCTAAACCTAAATGGAAGAAAATTAACACAAAGGATGTCATTTTTATCTCAGAAGAAAAGGAGAAGGAAGAAAATTCTTTCTAGATCTTACTCTTTTGATCTAGATGAAGTTCATTCAGTGTTGGATGAAGGTGATATGAAAAATATTGGTGAAATGTAGTATACCCGCTCTTCGATTAGTATGCCTAGAATTGAAGATGCTTTTGTTAATTATCTAATAAAAAGGGCATTTCTATTTTAGTTGTTTGTGACTCATTATCGAATGATCTGGTAGAAGTTGTTGAAGAAAGGTTATTGTGGGAAGGACCTGAAGGACATAAGATCCAAGCTATGATTGAGAGAAGGTGTGTCAAAGCCAAATAAAACCTGTCCAAGAACATTGGTGAGACAAGAGAATGCATTAAGGAGATGTCTCACATCTACAAGTATTGTCTCTAATGGCCTACTACTGTTGATAATTTTAGAAGTGGAATTGAAGCTATTGAATCTGAATTGAATGATATTGGGAAGTGTTTTGAGTTATTCAAAGATAAAGATGGAAAACAAAGAATAAGAGTTGGTGAGTTGCGAGATGAGTTATTGTCTACTCAAACACAAAGGGAAGACTTGGTTAAAAATTTATGGTTGGTCAAAGAAATTATTGAGATCTGGTTGGATCATCTCTCAGAGATACTTTCTAATGTAGAGGATTATGAACGACAATGCCTGTCTCTGAATTGGTCATCTTCATTTATGATGTTGACTCTACTAGATAGTATATGTGCTAGAATGGTTTCTACAGTGCAAACCTGGAAAAGGATTCTTCCAATTGTGAGAAAAAGGTACAAGAAGATTTTTCATGTGAAAAGTGTTATTTTGACTTGACCTTCTGAATGTTCTTCTTTGGCCCCTTTCCTTTAATGCCAAAAAGGGGGAGAAAAAGAAGAGAAAACAAAAACAAGAAGAGGTATTGAATTTCTTAACAAAGGGGGAGTGCTTGAAGTTTTTGGAGTTTCATGTTTTTGATTTTTTATTGTTTTTCCATCAATGCCAAAGGGGGAGATTATTGAGAAGTTGTTGAGATGACTTAGCATTGTTGACATTGATGTCAAAAACTGAGATCAAAAAGGTTGTGCTCTGGATGATATACAAAAATGATCTATCCTATCGAGTGCTATGATGTTACGTAGTATGGATGCTATCTTTGACCTTGATATGGTGATACTTCTTTTTGTGACATCTGTGGAAGTCAATTAATGTAGAATAATGAAGACTAATCTTTTGATGTTGGCTATTATGCTCAAAGCTTACTCTGGGTAACCTTACTATCCAAACATTCATGTAGCATGTTACAAGTTTTGGTATGTCTATTTTTGTTTCTCTGGTTGATACTGAAATTGATGATAATCAAGATTTGGTCTTAGTTGTAGCATTCTCATCAGCTCTAAAATATATTTCATGTAATTCAAAGTTTTCTATCTTTTGATAATTATGTTATGTAATGAACCTATCATATGTATGACCTATTTATGGGTCCCTTGGTAATGTGTTAAGAAGATCTTTATGTGCAACCTATCTTTTGCGTCTAGTGCTAGAGTGCCAAGCCTTATTGAATATTTCAAGGTTGTTATTCAAGCCAACATGTTTTGCATAAGGTACTTCAAGGTTGTTCTTCAAGCTGACATGTTTTGTGGTGACCTAATTCAAATTATGTTTGGCTGAATTAGGAGATTATGAATACATTGTGTTTGGCCGACCTAGGAGATTATGAAAGCATGGAATGGTATAAGTAAAAGTTGATTTTGTTTGATGAAGGAAGAAATGTGGTGTATGATGTGTGTGAGAAAATAAAAGGGTGTGAAGGATTATGTGATAAGAGATTTGAAGACAAGTTTCAAGGAGTAATCTACTTTGCAAAGGTTGTGTGAGGAGGGTGTGTAGAAGATTCTTGACTAGACCTGCTATAGGGGTATGTGCAGGATCATGATGGGCCAAAAAGTGGCGATATGTAAGTGATATTATGGCCCATGTGGCTAATGACTTTTTTTTACCAAAAATTGATGAAATGAAAAGGGTTTTTAAAGGAGATTCACAACTTTATAGCAATATAAATTATGCTTTACTTTCAATTTAATAAATAATTATTATTCAATTTCTATTTGAATTACGACTAAAGTCTTGATTGATATGCTGATTGAAAAAAATCTATAGCTTTCAAACAATATAACATTTTTTGAATCCAACACATGTGTCACATTCTATGCTTTGTATACTATAGGATTAAATTAAAAAAAAAAATCATGAAGTTTTGACCAAGTTAAGGTGGTCAAACATACAAGTTTTTATATTTTTTAAAATTTGTAATAAAAATATCATAATTAATTATTTACTTGGAAAAAAATTACAAAAAAATATGCATCACATTCGGACATGAGTCCTCTACTTATATCTAAAATATTATAAAAAATATTATCATTTTATTGTGGTTAGGGTGGTCAGACAAACACAGACTTCTTATTTTTTCCTTGAAATTTAAATACTAATTGAAATTTCAAATTTTCACCAAATAGATTTATTTATTTGTTAAATAAACCTAGTTGTTTAGAAACTACATTCAATTTTCTATAGATTCTATTCTTACATATTTTCGAAATAATTTAGATAACTTATTCAAATTTTTACATCAAGTTGCCTAACTCTGATTTTTCTAAATTTTTTGCCACTTAAGGGCCTATTTTTTCCATGATGATTTTGCACATACCCATAGACAAATATTGTTCTCTTAACTAGAACTGAATTCATGCATACATAGATGCAACTTCATTAGTTCACTTTTGTCAGTGAGTCATTTTCTTTTGGTAGTGAGCCTTTCGCTTTTGGTAGTGAGCCTTTTTATCTTTAGTTGTAATAGCCAGGCAGTGAGCTCACCGGTAGTGAGTCTTACCTGTAGTGACCAATTTGGCAATGAGCCTTTGTAAAAGTCACCTTAACTGGTGTCACCTTAACCGGTGTTCTATAATTGAGAATTAACATTCTTTGAGGTTTTTCCCTTCTTGGGTTTCCACATTAATTATGGTGTTCATTGTGCATCGTGTTTTCGTGTGCTTTCATGTTCATATCTATTTGATTATTTTTCTGATTGATATAATCCAACTCTAGATTAATTAAAGTAAAGAAATTGTTTTATGATAATTGATTCACACCCCCTCTTAGTTATCCAAACTATTCAACATTGTTGTCTAATGTGACTTGGCACAGTGAGTTGTCAGCATATTGAGAGGTGACATGGGATATGACATGGATGTTATGGTCTTCACATGGCAATGTAGGCATCCCACTTTGAGAAGATATTCTTTGACATGTGTCAAAATCTTTGAAGGATTCTATGACAAGTTATGATAGATTCTTATGACAGATTCTTATGATAGTCTTATGATGTGTAAGAGCTAGATTCCATGATAGGTTGAACATGTGTTGGAAGGCATCTTTGCATGAGGAAATTAGGTGCCCAAGTTTGACTATGACAAGTTGTACGAGAATGTAAGAGGAAAATTCTATATTCAGTCAGTTATGATAGATTCTCTTACACTTGTAAGAGTTTCCATATATGATAGATTCTATGACATTGTAAAGCATCTATCATAACTATTAGGGGAAATTTTTGGGTACCCAAGTATGGAGGCATGTGTAAGGGGCGTTAGGAATCATGTGACAAGTGTCACAAGAGTCAAATATTTGTTTGAAAAGTGTGCCACATGGATTTGGACTCCCATCTCTTATAGCTTGTTCTAGAAGCTACCTTCATGCTTGTATTCTCTATATATTGGGTGTCTTGGAGTGGCTTTTGTATGTTGAATATTGTAGGTATTGAAGTGTTTTTGGATTTCCTCTAGAGGAGCAAGATGTAGTCTCCATGTTAAGGTTGCAAGCCTACAAGTGTATTGTAACCTTATTGTTGCAGATTAATAAATTGGTTTAAAGATTTGGAGTGTGGGATCTTTTACTTAAAAAGGTTTTCCCCACATATATCATGTCTTCTTCTCTTCTATCTATCTTTCTTCTATTCTTTGTATTTCTCATTCTTGAAATGTTAATTTACATGCTATTATGTTTCTGAAATTTTCCTAGATTTGAAACTGCATCATACTTCCTCTAAGGGTTAATGCATGGGAAATTAATCTATGTCTATTTCTAATTTAATGCATAGTAGTATGTGCTTGTATCAAGATGATTAAAATCCTTTTTTTTAAGAAGCATAAGATACTAAAGGTGTATACTGGATCTTGGAAGGCTTTTTAGTTTTTCATTTCTCTTTCATTTGGTATCAGAGCACAGTTCTAGAATTGCATGTGCTTGCATATGTGTGTATATAAGTTGCATGTACTTGTATGTGTGTTGCATGTACTTTCATGAACTTGCATGTCACTTGGATGTTCTTGCATGGTGATGCATGTGGTGTTTTGAGTTCTGGGTATTTCTTCTAGTGTGATTTGTTAGCCTAGGAAGCTTCAGGGAATCTATTTTGAAGGAATTGGTTGATTATTAATCCTTTTTTGAGTGGAAGTTATGCAGTTGATCTTTTTTTCTAGAAAAAGTAGGCATTGTGAAGGATTGAGAACATAGAGTTCTATGGATTTGATCATGTGGTTATATTTGATATGTTATTGATCTAGAGCCCCTATTTGATAGTTGAATAACCTTGAATGTATGTAAGGCTATGGAGTTGATCATTGGATGATCTGGAAGCTTTTGGAATAGCCTTATTCTCTCTTGGATGCATGTACATGTTGGTGGTGAAGTTAGTATGCAAATGGGTCTATAATTTCCTCAACTTCTACTTACCTAATGGATGTTTATACTTGCATGGCTTAGATTCACGCTCTTTGGATTTGAAGGTTTTATGAATTTTTCGCTTAAAATCTATGGTTATGCATAATCTATTTTCAAACTTGTGATGATTAATAAAAAATTATAATTTTGCAAATTTGTGCATGAACTATTTTTCATATTATGTTTTCCTTGGGTTATCTATGGGTATGTACAAGATCATGATGGGCCAAAAAGTGGCAATATGATGGGTATGTGGCTAACGACTTTTTTTAAGCCAAAATTGATGAAATGGAAAGGGTTTTAAAGGAGATTCTTATATTTCCACCAATATAAATTATGCTTTACTTTGAATTTAATAAGTAATTATTATTCATTTTCTATTCAAATTACGACTAAAGTCTTGATTGATAGGTTGATTGAAAAAAAAAAATAGCTTTCAAATTGTATCACATTTTTTGAATCCAAAACATGCATCACATTCTATGCTTAGCATATTATAGGATTAAAAAAGAAAAATTTAATTTCATGAAGTTTTGGCCAAGTTAAGGTGGTTAGACATACAAGTTTTTATATTTTCTAAAAGTTGTAATAAAATTTTCATAATTAATTATTTACTTTGAAAAAAATTACAAAAAAAATGCATCACATTCAGACATGAGTCCTCTACTTATATCTAAAATATTATAAAAAAATATTATCATTTTATTTTGGTTAGGGTGGTCAGACAGACACCTACTTATTTTTTCCTTGAAATTTAAGTACTACTACATTGAAATTTCAAATTTTCACCAAATAGATTTTTTTTCTTTTCAAACAAACATAGTAGTTTAAAAACTACATTCAATTTTCTACAGATTATATTTATACATATTTTTGAAAGAATATAGATAACTTATTCAAATTTTTATGTCAAGTTTCCTAACTCTGATTCTTCTAAATTTTTTGCCACTTAAGGGCTTGTTTTTCCATGATGATCCTGCACATACCCCTATATGTAAGATAGTTATAGGTTTGCATGTATGCTTCATGCATGTTTTTAGGAGGTTTGCAACTTTCTCATTGAGGAAATGTTGGTATATGTTTTACAATTGGTGATTTTTGGGTTGTGAAGTTGGGATATTTAATATTTTAAAAGCTTTTGGACAACCTATTTCCTCTAAAGGTTTTATAGTTTTCCTATGTTTTAAAAGATGTGGGCTCATGTAGATCTTGAGTATTCACTTCTTCATATGAAATATGTGTGATCTATTATTCTATATGTTTAAGTGGTTTTAAATTTACATGGATATGTTTTGACAGGTTTTACATGTTAATAAAAAATATGTGGTTTTTAGATCTGTGGAAAATATTGTGTTCAGAATCATAGAGTGTTTTGGATGAAAACAATTGCAGATTTGTAGGAATTCTTGATTAGTCCCTTGACTGTAGTACTCAGTTGTGGATTTCTTTGGAAAATCTAGTCTGTTAGTGATCTTGTGTTTTATTCTTAAAATCTACATGTTATCTTCATTGATATCTCAATTTTTTGAATGTTACTAATGCGATCATGAGTTTGCATACTTCAGTGTATGGGATCTACAAGTTATGTAGTTGTTAGATTAGCTACCCATTGGCTGCAGTGAGATGACTTCGATGTGGATTGTCTATATCCACAAGATTGATTTAGTGTTGATGCATATTTCATTACTTGGCCTTATTTGTGGTTATTTGTGCATTGGTATTTTGCTTTCAGATAAGAGGATGGATCTTTTTTGAGTACTTGGATATTCAGTTATAATGGTACTTGTAGCATGTTGTTTATTTTCTTGGATTGGGGATTTTGGTTCTACTTTTTATTTTGTGTTGTTGATATTGCATTTTATTATGTTAGAGCCATGAAGAATCTTTATTAAGGAGATGTTTGTCAAGATGCTTGGAGAGCTCAGTATCACTGCTCTGTGGAAGCTTTAGTAGTGACTATAGATTCAGCACTAGGTGATGGATGATCTACTAGGAGGAGCTCTTAGATCCTATTGTTGTAGATGGGTTCTTTTACATTTTCCTAGACATTAATTAGAGATGCTTATTTTCATGTGAATGGATATGTTGAAATCTTGGTTTGTCATGCATGAATTCTTTAATCTTTGGTAGAGGTGTCATGATTTGTATTATGATATGTGATCCTTGCTTTGACAAGATGGTTATGTTATTATGTCATGGTATACTCTTGATTACCAATTTAGAGTGTTGTCATGATACATTTACTTGTTATGTTCTTTGGATCATATGATATTATTTTGAGGAAGTGAGAGATCTTGATTTCATGGTTATGTTCCTAATTCAAATGTTGGGACTTTGATTTTGATCTTGGTGGTTCTCTTGGTATTGGGTACATTAATTGTTTGCTTGATTACTTCATGACGGTGCTATGTTGCATTTGGATTTTGGCATGGATTGGTTGGTTACATCTACACATGGATACTTGGAGATATATGTGAGGTAGGGAGATCTCTTGTGATTAGAGACATGTGTTGAGATGGTTACTCTTGATGGAATTTCAGCAGGAAGTCTAAGGAGCCTACACCTTGGTTGGATGTGAGTTCAACATGATCCTATGAAGAGAGTGTTCTTGAATGAGTCATGATGACTTGGATATCTTGGAGGAGCATTATTATTCCCCATGCTTGTTCTACTCAACAGTCTACTTGAGAGGTATCACCCATTTTTCCTTTTAGGTGCATTATGTTATGCTTTGTCTTCTCATGCATATGGGTCTTGAGCTATGGATATATCATTTTGGGGGATTCACTTGAGGAGTGTTGGCATGTTTATCTCCATATGCATTGTGATTAAATTCATTGATGTTGAGTTTAGGAGATGTATTGGGTTGATTTCTTGATATGGGAATGGATGCTTAGTTTGATCTTCTTTGTCTTGAGAAGCTTAAATCCATGTTGATTACATGATACATATGTTATGTTTGATCTTGGTGATTGAATGGGTTGGGTGTTGTTATGGATTTTACTTTGGGGTGTTATGGAGGAGATCATGCTTGACACTGTTGGAATTTAGTGGCATATGCAGAAGGATTTTCTACAAGTATATGATGTGTAATGTTTCTCTCTTTGGTTTTGGTTATCTTCCTAGATGTTCTTATGTAAGTTATTAGTTTACAAGTTTTGCATATCATTGTCGATGTTCCTTGGTACTACATGATATTTTTTACACTTTATATATGATTCTATTGGTAGACATGGTATGCCTTGATCTATTTCAGATTTGGCATTACCCATGCAACTTGGGAGTTCTTGGATGTGTGTGTTCTTCATTGACAGTTTTTGACATATGGAGTTTATGATTGTAGTTTATAGGTCAAGGATATGTTCTTTGCATAAGTTCTACTAATGTTCTCACTACCTTTGAGGTATGATAGATTGGATGGATTAGCACTTGTTGTGGGTGCTATTTCTAGTGTTGTGGGTCTATCAATTAGATAAGGGCAACCCGTTTTGGTTGTTGTTCTAGCTGATGGTTTATCTTATTCTTTGGAGGATTCTTCATATTTAGAATTATGTTTTGGTTGTGAACTTGGAGTTGGTTGAGCTTAAATTTAGCTTGAGAGCACAAAGTTACAATAGTAGCCAGTAGTCGTTGTTATCACTTATATTTTTTATGCTTTTGTTCTTTGGATTGGTGCATTTAGACCTTGGCTCATTCCTTTTCTTCCATAGGTGGCATGATTGTCTAGGATGACACAATTTTTTCACTTGATATGGTAGACATCTTGGACATTTTTATAGGTATCTTGTTAGTGCACGAGAACATGTTGGAGATTCATGTGATTTCATGGATGGTTGTGATGATGTTGTTTAGACCTTAGCAGTTGATTACCTAATTAGATTGGCTCTTGAAAGGTGTTTGACAAGTGGGAGAATTTTAGGAATTAAGGTGTCTCAACCTTTGCAATTTCCAAGCATAATTAAAATATTAATTTATTAATTCTTATGTTGTATTTTCTTGCTCATAATTAATTTGTCATCTAATGTCACTTGGCACAGTGAGTTGTCAACATATTGAGAGGTGACATGGGATATGACATGGATGTTGTGGTCTTCACATGGCAATGTAGGCGTCCCACTTTGAGAAGATATTTTTTGGCATATATCAACATCTTTCAAGGATTCTACAATAAGTTATAATAGAATTTTATGATAGCTTCCTATGAAAGTCTTATGACATGTAAGAGCCAAATTCTATGATAGGTTGGGCATGTGTTGGAAGGAATCTTTGCACGAGGAAAGTAGGCACCCAATTTTGACTATGACAAGTTGTAAGAGAATGTAAGAGGTATCTTCTATATTTATTCAATTATGATAGATTCTCTTACAGTTTTAAGATTTGTCATATATGATAGATTCTATGACATTGTAAGGCATCTGTCATACCTATTAGGGGAAAATTTGGGGCGCCCAAGTATGGAGGAATGTAAGGGAGGTTAGGAATCATTTGACAAGTCTCACATGAGTCAAATATGTGTTTGTAAAATGGGCCACATGGATCTGGACGCCCATCTCTTATATCTTGGTGTAGAAGCTACCTTCATGCTTGTATTCTCTATATATTGGGTGCCTTGGAGTGGGTTTTGTATGCTGAATATTACATGTATCAAAGTGGTGTCGGATTTACTCCAAAAAAGAAAGATGTAGTCTCCATGTTAATGTTGCAAGCCTGCAAGTGTATTGTACCGTTATTGTTGCATATTAATATGTTGGTTCAATGATTTGGAGTGTGGGGGTTTTTACTTGAAAGGGATTTCCTCACATATATCATGTATTCTTCTCTTCTATCTATCTTTCTTGCATTCTTTGTGTTTCTCATTCTTGAAATGTTAATTTTCATGTCTTTATGTTGCTGAAATTTTCATAGATTTGAAACATCAACTTTCCTCTAAGGGTTAATACATGGGAAATTAAACTATGTTTGTTTCCACTTTAAGGCATAGTAGTATGTGCTTGTATTGAGATGATTAAAATATTTTTCTTTAAGAAGCATAAGATATCGAAGGTGCATACTGGATTTTGGAAGGCTTTTTGAGTTTTTCATTTCCCTTTCAATTTTCTAGGTGGCAGTGACAACCGTCTCATATCATTTGAGATCAAAGTGGGAATGATTTATAATGGTATCTTCATATATGTGATAACAAGGATTGAGTTCTAATTCTTTTTATGTTGTGATTGGATGTGTTTGTCCCCAATCACAATTATTGATTATTTATGGATAGATTTGTTTATCCCCATTCACAAGATGATGTAAGTGATTAGAAGTGTTTATCCCTAGTCACAAGAGTTTGTAATTATTATTGGATGTATTTGTCCTCAATCATAATTATTGTGAACTTAGATGTGTGTGTTCTTGTTCATAACCTTGATGTTGGATAGATGTGCTTTTCCCTATCCAAACTTTTTTGTAAAACTATGGGTAGATGTGTTAGTTCCTATATTTGGTCCCAAGGGTAGATTTGTTTGTCCCCATCCTTGGATGAAAGTATAGTGAGCATAGTGAGGCTAGTTCCACTATTGCTTCTCATGAGTAGATGTGTATGTCCCTACTCATACCTTAGGACATGAACTATTGAAAATGTGTTCATCACATATTGTTGGTCTACTTGTTCCCATTAGGAGAATGATGCATTATGGGGGGTGTTATGAATATTGCATCATAGGATGCATACGTAATTATTTGTTGGGTTCATTATAGCTTGCTAAATATCATATGTAGGATAATATATCAAGGTTGTAAAAATAATTAATTTTGTTGAGTTATTTTCACAACTCACAAATATAGGGGAGTGGTTATAGGAGGTAGAAAAAACCTTCTATAATATCGGATATGTAAATCTTATATTCATGGAAATGTATTGAATGAAAGAAAATAATTGTAGCACAACATTATTTGGGTATAAAAATTTTTAGCTTCTATTTTTCCTTTCCCCAATTCTTTTCTCATAGCTAAGGAGGTGGTTAGTGACTCTCATCTTAGAAGATCAAACCGTCCAGAGGGTCATCCAATGTCTTTTGAGAAGGAGGTGGTTGAGGAGGTTATTGAGTAGGTGAGCCTCTCAACTGATGAGAAGGAGAAAGGGTTTAATTCTAAAGGTCTTGAGAACACTACTAAGAGCCAGCCTAAGTGCATAGTTAGAATGGACAATATTAGGGTGGACTCTTCAGGTGAGATTCATGCTAGAAACCAAGATCTGATTGCAAACTAGAATAGACCTTCCACATAAGAGAAAAACAAAAAAGCAGAGAGGTTGTAAAAAGATGTGCAACATGATATAAAACCTAAGTAAACTTATGCAAAGTGTAATTAATAATTAATTACACCAACACCCCCATAAGTGCAACTTAGGGAGAAGCAGATTATTGTGCAAATATGAGTCTCGACAACAAGGCATGATCAAGTACTCATGTACAAATGTAAAGAGAGAGAAAGCCCAGTGGGAAAAACCTCCCCTCAAAGAGATAAACTGCTGCGAAGAAGCATTGGAAGAACTCTAATGAAGCAACACTAGAACCCCAAATCCGACAAGCAAGGAAAGATACTTCTATTTGCAAAATACCATATCTAAATCACAAATGCAATAGCAGACCCGATGCTAAGGAACAAGTGCTAGAAACTCACATACTGGATCAACCCTGGGATTTGTAAGCAACAGTAGATGAAAGGATGAAAGGACCCATAATGATGAAAAATATGGAAGTTGTGTCTCTCGAAGCCAATGCCAAAATGAAACTAAAACTGCCCATAGGATGAGTACCATCAAGATTTTGGAAGATTAAACATAAAAACATGGCCCTCAAATGAGAAAGATCTGAACCAATGCAGATCAAGAATCATAAAATCTCAACTAAAGTGAATCAAAGTAAACCAAAGATGTGACCAGCGAAGCAAGAAATGGGGCTAAAAGAAACAACATGAAACTAGATAAACTCATGCGAGTTGTCACCAATACATATAATGGATACAAGAACCCCCCTTAATGAAACTTTATATCAGTTCATTTACTACAATAACCCAACGATTGTAAAAGGAGAGCATGATAAATATGCATTAACAAAAAATATAAATTGATGTCAGATCTATGTAGAGGACTGAACCAACTTTCCAATGCCACGAAAAAGACAAAAAAAGAATCACCGAGTCAAAAGATATGCCCTCTAATGCGAAATAAAAACATTTGACTTCAACAAGAAAAATATCCCATCAAATAGAAAAATCTCTAAAAATAGACTACACCATTAGAAAATTTGGCTCGCCAGCTTTCCGGTGATATCTCGTTTCAAAAAATCTACCTCCGGGATCAAAAGTTATGATGAAATGAAAAAAATTCCTATAAGAGGGCAATCAGGGGACAACACAGGCTAGATAGGGGCAAAAAAAATAGCTCCCAAGCACTAGCCCCTGGGCGTTCATACGACCGACCACGCCAAAAAATCAAAAAATAAAAGCGCAGCCCCCCCGGCGGCGGTGAAGCGGAGGTGAAGTGGCAGCCTAGTCGGGCGCCACCAATGGGTGGCTGGTTCCTGGACACCAAATGACCACAAGCTCGTCGAAATAAGCCCATGGGGGCTTAATAGAAGGTGAGCGACGTGGTGAAGAGGAGTTGCTGGTGGTGGTTGTCCGGCAGTGGCGGACGAGAGGTCACCTGATGGCACATGAGCTTTTATATAGGCGATACAAAAAACCCATGGATTTTTCTTTTTTCTTTTCTTTTTTTTTTAAAATTTGAAAATGATGCTTCGAAAAATGTGCCTGGGGGCCATACGGCCCTCGAGCAAAAATATTTTGCCTCCCTAGTTGGTACAGTGTCCAAATCAGAGAAATTTTATATGAAAATGGGGGTTTTTGGGTGCTGTGAATCCAACGGCAAGGTCCATTTGGGCCCAAAGTGCTCCAAAAATTAAGCGACCCTTGGATCTATTAGAAAAATCACCATGCTTGAAACCCTCATAGATCTGGAAAACAGTGATGAAAATCAATGAAATAAAAGTCATTTATGACCTTTTCCAGTGCTTTGAATCCAACGGAAAACCCTGATCTGATCCAAGATGTTGCATAAAGATTGTCAAGGATTGAAACCCTCGAGGGACCTCGAACGAGCTCTGCACTGTGTTCCTCCAAGAAAGTTGAGAAGGGGCTGTGAATCGAGGCTCTGATACCATGTTAGAAACCAAGATCTGATTGCAAACTAGAATAGAACTTCCACAAAAGAGAAAAACAAAAAAGCAGAGAGGTTGCAAAAATATGTGCAACATGATATATTTTAAGTACAAAATAATTACAAGAGATAATTTTCTTTATAAAAGCAAAGATGCGTAAACCTAATATTATCTTGAGCAACAAAATAGCTCAACAAGATAAGGATAAAACCTATAACTTAGGAATTAAAATAAAGCCTAAGTAAACTTATGCAAAGTGTAATTAATAATTAATTACACCAACAATTCACAGTTGCCCTCAATGTGTTGCAATGCTAGGGGAGCTTGCTGAGCTTAGCAAGAAGGTGTTATATATTGAGAAAAAGATGGCCATCCTTTCCAAATTTAGCTCCAAGGTTATGCATAGATCGACAACTACCCTCTTCTTTCTACAAGACAAAGAATTGGATAAGGATGGTGACAATGATAAAAATCACAAGGAACTTTTAGTTCCCCACTGATGATTGGGGTCATCTATTTGGTTAAGTTGATTCTAGTGTCTCATGTTTGTTGTTTTTCTTTAATTTTTTTGTTAAAGAAATTTTATTGTGCTACTTATGGTCTTTGGACTTGGTTTTCAACTGTTGAGCTCTTTGTAATTCTGCCAACACCCTAGTTTTGTTATTTTATCTATCAAAAACAAGAGTCGTAATATTAAACTAAACAAATATAACTAAATATATAGAATAATGTAGTAATGTTTTTATAGAAGAAATGCAATTACATCTTTTGTCAGAACTTTTGGGAGATATTAATCCCTTTATGTAGTATAACTAGCTAAAATTATGGCTTAGTAAACTTTTTTACAATATTTTTGTGAAATGGCTTTAATGGTGAATAGTGGTGAACAATAAGAGTTAGGTAATGTGAAGGTTGTAAGAATATTTTTTAATAAGAAGATAGACAAAAGGTTATATCTATTTTTATTGTAAGAAGTATTTTATTTGATTTTTCTTACTTGGTTTAAATTTAATTTTGATTCCTTAATAGATTTTAAATATATTTTTTATTATTAAATTTATTATAATATTTAAAGTGTTAGTGGGGTATGTGCAGGATCATGATGGGCCAAATAGACCCTTAAGTGGCAATGAAAATTCAAGAAAGAAATTAGAGTTAGAGCAACTTGGCCAAAAATTTGAATAAGTTATCATATTGTTCAAAAACATGTAAGAATGAATTATGTGGGAAATTGAATGTGGTTTCCCCAAACTTCCACAGGTTTTTTTTAAGAAACAAATCTATTTAAAGGTGAAAATTTGAAATTTCAATGCAGTGCACTTAAATTTTAGGAAAAAAATAAAGAAGTAGGTGTGCAATACATTACTAACCATAATAAAATGATAATATTTTTATAAGATTTTAGATGTAAGTGAGACTCATGTCCAGATGTGACACATATTTTTGTAATTTTTCCAAATAAATAATTAATTATAAGTTTATTACAACTTTTTAAAATATAAAACTCATATGTCAACCACCTTAACTTAGTCAAAACTTCATAAAATTCAATTTTTTTTTTTTTTAATCTATAGTATACAAACATAGAATGTAGGAGCATGTTTTAGTTCAAAAAAATATGATACCGTTGAAGTTATGAATGTTTTACAATCAGCCTATCAATGGGACTTTAGTCACTTAATTCTAATAATAAATAAATAATAATAATCTATTAAATTCAAAATAAAACATAATTTATATTGGAAAAAAGCTGAGAATCTCCTCTACAAACCCTTTCATTTTATCAATTTTGGCTAAAAATAAAGTCGTCAGCCACATGGGTGAAGTTCGGAAAAACAAAGTAAACTATTAAACACGCTTT
>VDFB02185775.1:0-13982 GCA_007258455.2 Sequoia sempervirens
GCAACCCCAATCAACTGCATAAATTTTAATGAAAGCTTTGAACACCAACATTATTACCCAAACCCTAAAATCTATGGCCTCCAGATATGGCATGTTCCTCAAATGAAGATTTTTCTTGTGAAAAATCCTCGTCTACAAAATCATTTCTACTTCCTCACCTGGAAAACGATAAATGAATGAACCCTTGGCTTATCATCATTAAGATGGTACCTGCAAAAAAAAAATGTTAGCTCAAAAATGGTGACAACATTGCCACGTGGAGTAGGGAAAGCTTTAAAATACGTGCAACACAAATTGCTAAGTTGGATGTATTATAGTTTGTATCCTCTACCAAAGCTACCAAGTATGCATATTAAATTCTCTGCCTTACTAAGTCATCATAGATTGCAAACCCCATTTGTGCACAATGAGACTTAGTTAAAAGAATTATATTGTAGAGATATCTAGTTAGTAGCTCGTGCTTACTATTACGAGCCACCTTTTTTTACTGTTGTGAGATAAAACATGCAAATTTTTCAAAGAGTCTCATTTATATCTTTAGCTTGATCAAGATTTAATGCATCCTGTTGTATAATTTCCTCTAGCTGAGGATAATCTTTAATACAACTAAAATCTTGAGCTAAATAAACTTCTTGACTATTACACCCCATGTTTGCTAAACAATCTTCAAATTTGTTACCTTCTCGATATGTATGAGTGATTTGGTAACTCTAAAGACTTTCCAACAAAAACCAAACTCTTTCAAGAACATATTTCAAACTCCAATTTTGAATGTTTTTTTACTTTGCAAGCATTAATAATCACCAAGGAGTCTCCTTCAATATGCAAATTTGAAATGCCAAGCTTCCATGCAATTTCCAAGCCTATTAGTAATGCAAATAGGCTTGGAGTCTCCTTCAATATGTATGAGTGATTTGATAACTTTGAAGACTTTCAAACAGAAACCAAACTCTTTCAAGAACATATTGCAAACTCTAATTTTGAATGTTTTTTACTTTGCAAGCATTAATAATCACCAAGGAGTCTCCTTCAATATGAAAATTTGAAATGCCAAGCTTCCATGCAATTTCCAAGCCTATATGTATGATTGAATGTTCATGTTGTCTTGTGTGTTGAAATGCAATGATTTTCTAGGTTAGGGAAAGATTATGTTTGAAATAATCTTAACCTACTTAATTCTTATGAACCTTATTTGAGTGTTTGTGTATACTCCATATTAAGGAGTGGATGCATTTGTTAGTATTATATACTAGGAAAGAGGAAGCTTACAATAACTTATGAAGTATTTGATTTCAATTCATTTGAGTAATTTGAACTATAGAAAGTTCATTGATTACCTTAGAACTAGATTGTTTGATGAAGAAAGTAGCTTATGTGTTACATTTAATTAGTAGGAATGTTATAATCATAGGTTGTTCCTGGGGTTAAAGATTACCTTAAGAAGGGAATTACCTATGCATAGTACATGAATGGTCATTAACCAAATCGAGCTAGGAAAGTGGGTGAATAGATGACTTTTTATATGAAACTTTGGCCAAAGTAGTGTAAGTAGCCATTGTTTACACTCTCAAGATTCGCTATGTCCAATATAGACATTCTAGTTCAGGATTTTCATACTCGTAGGTGTAGCTACCTGAAACATAGAAAATTATTGCCTCTTGGGTTTTAGGACCTAGGGAAACAAGCTTTCTACACTCCACTTTCAAGGATGCCCTAGAGATATCAATCAAATGATGATAATGGGAGAAAGAGATCTGCTAAGGGACTATCGTAGGGTATGTTTAGAGATTAATGAGGGGTTCACCACCAAGCTAGGGCTTGGAAAAATGTATGAAATGCAAGATCTAATGATTGAACCCAATGATGCTAGAAACTTCACCAAATGAACTATAAATGCAAATAAATCATAACAAAAAACTGAAAAAGTACAGAGGAGTACTTGGAAATGTGAAAGAGCTCGAATGGAGGCCTGAAATGTTGAATAACCTGAGATTTAGGCCTACTAGGACTCATACGCCAGTTTGGGCATATCAGTCCCAGTTCTAGGTTTCTATGCAAGAATTGGTTTAAGGGTATTTGAAACTGCCAAAATCTAAAAAAATAACCTAAAAAGCCGGGACTCATACGCTAGGCCCGGCGCTATAATTCTAGTTAAGTTTTTAGAACTTTGAAGTCTGAATCTAGTCTTCAATGTCTACTTTTTCTTATTCCACTTTGTTTCTGAATCTGAAACCGTGATTTTGGGGCTATAGGTGACTTTTTAGTGAAGATTACAACCTTGCAAATGAGGGGACAATTCTAACAAATTTCCCCAAGCTTGTAACCTAATCTTCAAAGGTCCTTCATGCTCCAAGACACCTAGATATCTAATCATACATATAAAGAGGAGAAAAACTTGTTGATTGTTAGTGAATAGGGGTTTGCCTCAGGTCAAAACCCTTTTAGGTAATTAAACCTAATGATGAGATAATGAAATGAGGATATGAAACATGAAACATGAAAAATGATACCTTGAATGATGTCTTGTACAAATGATGTTTTATAAATCTACAATTTAACATGAAATAGCCATGAAGGATGTAGATCTTGATCTTGGATCTTCAATGCTACATCACAAGACTAGCTCAATAACATGCTTGATGCTTGATATCCTTGACATGATGATGGATCTTGAATTGTTGCAATAATTGATGAAGAATCTACCCTCGAATGCCTTAGAAATAATCTTGAATGCTCTTTGGTGATCTTGTAAAGGTCTTTAGAGATGCTTAACTCTTGAGTGTGACTTGATATCATGAATTCCTATATGAAATAATGATTTGAGACCTCGTTTATATAGGCAATCCATCTAATATCTTGTTAATTGGATCCCATAGGGTGACATTCATGAAATTTGAACTTAAAACCCAATTTTCCCGCTCAAAACCTTTAAAATAGGCCAAATGGGACTCATACACCATATGTGGCATATGGGTCCCACCTGGGTGGGACTCATACACCCAAGGTGGCATATATAGATTACATAGGGCCTATTTAAAGAAATGTTGGAGTCAATAAATTAAGTTTATATAGGGTCTATGTCAAGATTTTTGGTTAAAATATCACATGCTTGAGGATGCACAATACTCTTGGTGCCGGGGCCTATTAGTCATAAATGAAAGAGGGCCCAAAATCAATGTGAAAGTGTAAATAAATACACTTTACAACATTAAATTAAGGCAAAATGAGGTTTATTTAGCTTAGAAGGGCCCAAAATCCCATGTGAATGTGTACAACACATTACAACACTATATTAGGTCCATTTATTTTTCAAGACTTCTAAATTTAATGTGAAGGTGTAAATAAATACACTTTACGCCACTAAATTAAGGAAAAGTTAAGTTTATTTAGCTTTAAAAGGGGCTCAAAACCTAATGTGGATATTGTAAAACACATCACAACACTAGATCAAAGCGATATCAGTCAATTTATCATTTGGTACATTCCCAGTAAGAAAAAGGGACACATTATGATGAACCCCATATTCAATGTGCAAAGGATCTCTTTGATGGAAAGCTAAGAAATATAAATAAGCCCGGTTTACCAAAATAATGATGAAGAATATCTTTTTGATGGTTATTGAAGACCTCACACAAAAATGATGAGGAATTCATTTTTCTAAATAGAATAAAGAGTTTGTAGCATGTGGTTGATGTGTATGTCCCAATCACACATTTAATGAGTAGTGTAATTGGATGTGTTTGTTCCCAATCACCGTTTTATTTTTTTTTTGTGATTGGATAATGTTGTCCTCAATCCGCACTTATTTATTAGTGATTGGATATGTCCCCAATCATAAGTTTAGAAGTAAGAAAATGTTTGTGTCCCTATTCATAAAATTTATATTGGGAGCTAGACCAATGTTTATCCTATTGTTGGATAAATTCTAGTAAAGATCAAAACCTACTAAAAGAAACCTAATTGAGATAGGGATTCCACCATTCGGTAATTATGAGCAGTTATTATGTCCCTACTCATACTTGTTGTTGCGGTGAACCATTGAAAGTGTTCAAAGTATTGTTTCCTGGTGCTATACATTTGTGGAGAATGATGTAATAAGAAGGATGTTAGAAATATTACATCATTCCCATAAAATAAGCTAGTTGTGGAGTGTTTGTTTGATTTGTTAAAACAACTTGTATATTTAAGGAGTTATTATAGGAGGTTCCCTTTAATATAGGAGACGAAGCTCCTATAAATATGTAATATGTATTGACTGAAAGATATTGAAAATTGTAGTATTATGAAACTTTATTCGAATTTTTTGATAAACCCATAATGGCTAGTTGAAAATGAGTTAAATGGGATTAATTTAAAATTTGAAAGTTAAGTGGTGATTTTTAAACCCACAAATTTTCCCTTAGTTCTACAATTATATAAATGGTTCATAATAAGAAAATTGAATGAGCATCATAAGTGGTTCATAGGTGTCCTTCTAAAGCCTAGTAATCTGATAAGTCCATGAATTGAATCTCCACTGGGCTTCATGAACCAGAGCTCCTCTCATAATAGTCAATGGGACCATTTCTGAAATAACCAGAGGTGGGACACCATTTAGATGAAAGATTGGATTGTTTGAACTGGGACTTGTACCCCTGTCAGTTACATTTGTGTGAAAGCTTTTAAATCCTTTTCAACAATTCCATTTAGTGTATATTCTACAATTATTTCAGTCAATGAGATGATGTTTCTTTTAAGGCATTCTGTCAAAAGTTCACGTGGCTTGTCTGTACTTCCACATTTTACATAAATTTCTGCTAGTGCACCTGCAACCATATCATCTGACAAAATCTTGTATCCTTTATGCATTTGATGGGTGTACAGGTTTCAGAGATTTTCCAGTTATGCCTCTAAAATGCGGAGACTTGAAAATATTACAGAAATTGATTTTCCATCAGCCAATTACGAAAGAACCATTTTTTTTAATTTTTAGTGAGTTATATTGATCTAAGAACATGTTTCGAGATTGAGGCAGTATTCCACAAAGAATTAGGAGCATATAAAATATCAGTCTGCGTCATTTTGATTTAAAGAGTACACTCTAAGTTTTGATTTGTTTAGATGGATCGTCTTAAATCAGATTAATAGGTGGGTTCTATTAGAGAAACTAGTGTGATTTCAGATAAGCCAATTAAACAAGTCGAAGCTTAGAGTGTGTTATTAAAGCTTGCTCGTCTATGTATTGACTATGTTAACTTTGAAGTTTTCCAAAATCTTTTAACTAATGTATTTTGTATTTCATGAGGTGACATCTCACTAAAGCATATGTGCCTAACCTATTTGAGAATTTGGTATATTACTATAGAAATTTTGATCGTTTTTAAGAACCATCTTAGAAACCAAGTGAGTGCTAAAAATAGCTTCTAACCTAGATGAAGTTTTGAGCATCATTAAATCTATTAGCTTGTATCAATTCAAAAACTCCCAACAACTTGCTCATTCATGTATGTTGTAACTTCAATTTGACAAGAATGGATTAGAATATAATTATAGATTCATCATTGAGATTTTTGGAAAAAAAAAAATGTTGTGTGATGACCTTGTGGCTAACTGATGAACTCTGAAAAAGTCTAAATTCACTTTGTAGATCAATTATAACAATGACCAGTATAAAATTTATACTAAAAATTAGCTAATTTTTTAATGTCGTATAAACTTGTCCAATTAGATAGGAGGCATATATTTTTTATTATGGAATTCCTTGATCATTTTGACAAGACTTCATGACATAAGTTTCGATACTTATAACTATAACCATAACTAATAACTATATTTTCTATAAACAAATTAATATTGTGAAACAACTGAGAATGTTCATGAATGAAATGTGATGATGTGGACATTGATATTTATAATTTGACCAAAGTTTATGTATGGTTGAAAGACATGAATTTTAGAAGATTTTTTTTTTGACACAACAATGGATAATAACCCCATACCACATGTCAAATTAATGAATGCAAAATGCTTAAAATTTGTCAAGTTAAAAAATGTAGATAGTAGAGATTAAGGTTGAGAAGCATAAATATGCATATATTAAAGAACAAAATAATAGATTAAAGATGATGGAGAGGAAGAAGAGAGTTTAGGTGATATTTTTGAGAAAGATGAGCATGCAAAGGAACAAGAATAATTTCCTACTCCAATCTTGATAATATTTACATGACAATGGAACCCAAATGATAGGTATATCCCATCCTACTTTTATTGTGTGTTTGTTTTGTTATGTATTGATGATGAATTGAGATATTTTAAAGAGGTTCTCTCTTCAAGGGGGTATAATTCTTTGACGGAGGTTATATAGGAGGAGATGATGACCTTAGAAAAATGTGCCACTTGAGATTTATGTATGGTTGCAGCTTGTGATTTTGAGATTGAAAAAATGAATGTTAAACTTATTTTCTTGCAGGGAGATATTGAAGAGAAAAATTATGTGCAATAGTTAGAAAGGTTTAAGCTAAAAGTTATAAAACATTAGTTTTCAAGTTAAATGTTCTTTGTATGGTTTAAAATAATTACCTTAGAAGTGGTATCAAAAATTTGATTTATTTGATTTGAAGTTGGTTTTTGTTAAATAAGTGAAGAGAATCGTTGTGCATACTTTAAATGTAGATGCCATGTTTATTGGTAACAAAAAAACCACTAATTAGAGAGCTTAAGACTTAAGTTTTTAGAGCATTTGATATTAATGATTTAGGGGTAGCAAATTTCATTCTTGGAATGGAAATCAAAAGGGCTAAGTTTATTAAAAAAAAATTCTTAGTTGTAACAACCCTAAAAATATGGACAAAAAATTTCCATCTCATTAACATTATTACAACAATATTGTAAAACTAAGCAAACAATATAAATTATTGTAATAAATATTTAAACAAATTTAATTAAGTACAAATCACAATGTATGATAGAAGGTACCATTAATTACAACTCATTGTCTCAATTATACAATTGAGTCAAAAATTGCATACCTTCAATAAAAACATATGTGAGTACATTGGGCCATCTAGCCTAAATTTTTCATACGCATAAGTGGTCTTACAAATACAATATCATGAGGAAGAAACATAAAAATGTCTTCACTTGGAATATTCATGATTCATCCAAGATTTTTTAGGTAATATGGGAAAGGCATTGAATCCACCATACATAAATTCCCTTTTCTCTCAAATCATCAATCAAGACAAAGAAATATCCATTCATAATCTAAAAGTGTTGCACCTAGTGATTATTTCTTAGTTCATTTATTTAATATTTTTTTATAAGAATGCACATGAATATAGATTCTAAGAACATGAACACATGAGGATGAATTTCACAACACATGTTCACAATATCATAAACATACTAAATAAGCATTCACACACAAGACACATCATTTGGAACACTAAGAACACACAAGAATATAAATAGATGAAATAAGGCAATACATTACACAATATCAACACACATAAACACAAAATAAGACAATAATCCCATACCACACCATGAAACACATTTCCCAAATAGTATTCTAGCTTCATATAGAAAAAATGGCTAAGTAATAAAATTGTAACCAATATTAATCAAAAAGAACACCACCAAACCCTATTAGTGGAAGCAGTACCAATTGAACTAAAGCTCTTTAGCTAAAAATATCATAGTTCTAATTATTCAATGGGAATTAATTTGTATAATTATACATCTTGTGAGATCTTTTCCCATCCAAAGAATCAGAACATTTGTGATGTGACTCTATAGCAAGATTGAACCCCATAAGCTTTAGCAGCCTTACTTAAGAGGAAATGATCTTCAAGTGTGATTGCAATAGAATATAAATAAATATATAGTTTAATAAATGAAGTAGTTTTAAAATATTTATTCTTCTTCTTTCATGTTCCTAAAAACTATCAATCAATTAACATCTCTTTTTTCATATTCATAATATTGGAAACAGTAATATATTTACACTTTTTATTTACCTTGAAGTCAAACTTTGGTTTATTTTATTTCTTATTATCTTCAATGATAAAATGTCTAATATTAATGTTAAATGTTGAATTTAATTTATTCATCCAAATATCAAAAAATACTTCATATTAGTTTGCATTTCCACAATTTCCCTCACACAAGTGATTATTAAGACATTCATCAAGCTAGCAACAAAACACTTTTATGTATACTTTTTAGCACATATAAATCATCTAATAAGGAATTATCTAATATTATGCTTCTCTAATATATATTGGAAAGTCCATATTAATTTGGATATGCATTCTAAGAAAACAAAGCAATTTAAGCTATATAAGTGATAGTGACTATAACCACGGTATACCATACTAGAGTTATTTCAATTATTGTATTATAATTAGCTCTTCTTGCTTCCATTGTCTTTGGTTCAAGAATTTCTACTATTTCTTTTAGTGGTTGTGCTATTTCTTGCACTCATTGTAACTCATTCATTTATAAATTTATATGGCATGAAGCTACACTACCATATAAGATATAGGAGATACATTCGCATACGAGATAAGGGAGTTGTATTTTTATATATGAGAATGTTGACTCTCCTACTATTTTTAATAACTTCTTTTTATTTTTGCATGTAGTACAATTTTATCTTGAATTCAATAGTCTCAACAAAATTTATATGAAATTAAACTTGAACAAAAATTAGAATTGATGTAATTTAAATGTTGAGAACACTCATTACTTGATGTTTGATTAGTGTAGACTTTGTTATGCAAGTGGCAAGAAAAAAATGACCATTGCACACAACTTCACTATTTCTTAGTAAAATTTTAGAGTTTGTGAACATAAAGGCTCAAAAATATTTATATCCATTAGTTACTTTTTAATAAAATTTTATAAAGCTTGCAAACAACATAGATCCTTGAAAAGATTTATATTTCTTACTTATTATGCACTAAAGGGTTATATCATATTAGTATTTTCTATTGAATATCATTCAATGGTTTCACAATAATGAATAATAGTCAACTTCTACTGCAACTATTTGAATTTTAATTGTTTGAAAAAGAATATGCACAATCATAAACCTAGGTTATTTCATTCACCATAAATTATAGTATTATCTAATCCTATCATGGTAAGAACCCTATCTTTAATCTTTATAAACTAGATGGAGATAAGAAGATTAAACCTAATCCAATCCTTCAAAAAGTTACATAGGAGGACCTATAATCATTAATGTTTTTATCCTTCCTCTCCCCAATTTATAATGTAGTAATGAAAAATATGCAATAGATCCAATCTTATCCTTTCCTTCCAAGCCTCAATTGTGATTTCTTCTTGAAAGTTGAACATGTTTTTTTTAATCATTTAGAAAAGTAATCTACTAACTTAGTACTTAAACAAGTATATTTGGGTAAGTGCATGGAGAAGGGAGAAAAAAGGGGAGTCAAAATCAAGAAATATCTATTTAAAATCAACTAAAATTAAACTTGGATGAGTAATTTGAGATGTATGCACTCAAAATTTGAAGATATGAAAAGAATAATAATTGTAGTATAATGAATATAGTTTCTAAACTACTAATTTTTTATAAAATGGTTAATTTTGAGTGGTTCAAATGTTGTTTGCACACAAAAATGTCCATGTTTTTCTTACTAAAATATAACATAGTGTTTAGAGTGTGTCCCCTATTTTATTTATTTATTATATTTAAACCATTTGTTAGAAATATAGTTAAGAGTGAGTACTGCAAGTTATGACTTTTTTATTGTATATTTTTTTTATAATTTCAAAGTGTACGAATCTTGAAAATTACATCACTAAGCATGTGCATTGCATAATTTGCACAAAAATAGTCTAAAATATAAAAAATAAATTAATGTGTAAAGCATAAAGTGTAGAAAACTCCTATATATTTTTTAAAATTTTGATAATCAGATCAATTTTTATAAATAAAAAGCAATACATATGTATTTGATAAATATATATAGTTTCTAATCTAGATGAGATTATGAGCTTGTATCAATTAAAAAAAATCCCAACAACTCACTCATTCATGTATATTGTAACTTCAATTTGACAAGAATGAATTAGAATATAATTATAGATTCATCATTGAGATTTTGGAAAAAAAAAATATGTCATGTGATGACCTTGTGGCAAATTGGTGAACTTTGAAAAAGTCTAAATTCACTTTGTAGATCAATTATAACAATGATCAATTTAAATTTTATACTAAAAATTAGCTATTTCTAACTTTTGAATGTCTTATAAACATGTCCAATTACATAGAAGGCATATATTTCTGATTATGGAATCCCTTGATCATTTTGACAAGACTTCATGACATAAGTTTCGATACTTATGACTATAACCACAACTAGTAACTATACTTTTTATAAAAAAAAAAATATTGTGAAAAATTTGAGAATGTTCATGAATGAAATGTGATGATATGGACTTTGATATTTATAATTTGAATAGAGTTTATGTGTTGTTGAAAGACTAATATGAATTTTAGAAGAACATTTTTTTTGACACAACAATGGATAATAACCCCATGCCACATGTCAAGTTAATGAATACAAAAAGTTTAAAAATTTTCATAGTTAAAAAAAAATAGATAGCAAAGATTAAGGTCAAGAAGCATAAATATGCATATGTTAAAGAACAAAATGAAAGATTAGAGGATGAAGATGAAGAAGAGGGTTTAGGTGATATTTTTTGAGAAATATGAGCATGCAAATAAACAAGAATAATTTCTTACTCCAATCTTGTGAATATTTACAAGACAATGGAACCTAGATGATAGATATATTGCATCCATTTTTTATTCTGTATTTGTTTTGTTGTGCATTGATGATGAATTGAGATATTTTAAAGACACTCTCTCTTCAAGGGAGCACAATTCTTTGATGGAGGTTATATTGGAGGAGATGATGACCGTAAACAAATGCGACACTTGAGATTTACGTATGGTTGCATCTTGTGGTTTTGAGATTGAGAAAATGAATGTTGAAATTATTTTCTTGCATGGAGATCTTGAAGAGAAAAATTAAGTGCAATAGCTAGAAAGGTTTAAGCTAGTAGTTATAAAACATTATTTTTCAAGTTAAATGTTCTTTGTATGGTTTAAAATAATTACCTTAGATGTGGTATCAAAAATTTAATTTATTTGATTTGAAGTTGGTTTTTGTTAGAAGTGAAGAGAATCGTTTTGCATACTTTAAATGTAGATGCCATGTTTATTGGTAACAACAAACCACTAATTAGAGATCTTAAGACTCAAGTTTTTAGAACATTTGATATTATGGATTTAGGGGTAGCAAAGTTCATTCTTGGAATGGAAATCAAAGGGGTCAAGTTTATTAAAAAAAATTCTTAGTTGTAACAACCCTAAAAATGTGGACAAAAAAATCCCTCATTAACATTATTACAACAATACTGCAAAACTAAGAAAGCAATATAAAGTATTGTAATAAATATTTAAACAAATTTTATTAAGAACAAATCACAATGCATGATAGAAGGTATCATTAATTACAACTCATTGTCTCAATTATATAATTGAGTCAAAAATGCATACCTTCAATAAAAAAATATATGAGTACATCAGGGATTTTTTTAGTGGTGAATCTTCACCAATTGGCGAATATTAGATATCGGTCGAGTCAAAATTGGCGAATTAATTGCACCCAATAGGGTGGCCAAACCGTTGGTATTTTATGAATTATCAATCCAATGCATGTCCATTCACCATCGATTTTTTTATGAGGCATATTTAAGTAATAAATTCACCATAACAAACTACACGTTTTAAATGGACCGATTAATATTTTTTCCTAGAATCTCGGAAGCATGTAATAAATCACCTACATATAAACCAATACTTTTCAAACAACATTGTGTATCATGACCCATTTTTCAGCGTGTGTATTCATGGTTATCTTCTAGAGGTTGTTGTAGTGTTGTTGTTGGTTAATGGTTTATCTTTTTAACAGCTTGCTTTCCTTTGTACTGGGTTCCGGGCCCCATTAAAACCCGCTTTTACCTCTAATAAAAAATATTGTGTATCAAGACCCATTTTGTCAATTAAAATTTACAAATAGTTGCTTATGAGGACCCATTTCACCAATAACTTTAAAAATAATTACATTTGAGGACACATTTTTCCAATTGTCATGACACCTCCATGCTAATCGTAGGGCCATAATTGCCTTGAAAATTACAATGTATGTGTTGCATTGAGGTTTGATTCGCCCAACACTCAAATGTATCATTGTTTAATCACTCGGGATTTGCCAAATTTTTAATATACCATTTAAAAATCCTGCAGAATTTTCCAAATATGGATCATTGATATAAATACAATCAAAAATTTCATTTATTATTACACTTTTTGTTCAATTCAAAACTTGTGAGCTCTCAATTTAGAATTTGGACTTCGAACCTTGATGTTGATCATAGGAAAGTTACAAACTTACAACATAGTCATTCCTGCATTAACGAATAGCAAGTCAATGAAAACCTAAACTTAAAGGTGAGTGATCATTTCTTCATAGTGCTATAAGATTTCTTTATCTCTTTTCCATTCTTGCTTAAATCTTAAAGATCATATTGAGTAGGGAATGGGATCTATATTCTTTGTCCTTCTTAAACAAAAAGACATCTTTTCCATCTTTTATTCAAAGTGAGAGATCAATATGTTGAGCAAAAAGTGCAACAAGGGTAAGACTCCTCAGGGTGGTGAAGGGACTGGGAGGCCATCAAAATGCCCAAAACATAGAGTTACCATATAGTCTTACTTTGGAGTTGGAAATGATTCTAATCCATTAGATCAAGATGGAGCTACATCATCAACTCTTCCACCAAATATTAATGAAGAAGGCATTCACAATACTTCACTTCCACCAGATGGTGAGATTGTCATTGAATTAAATGAGTCAAATTAGGATGAGAATACCATAGAAGAAGTTCCAAGGGATACCCTAGTTATCTAAAATGAGATAATTGACTTGGATGATGTTGGTAGCAAGAAAATAAAAAGCAAATAAAAAATGGGGCACGAGTGGGAAATGACAAGGAATTTTTAGCTTGATTGGGTGTCAAAGTGCCCATTTATTGTAGTAGTGGAGAAAGCAAACAAAAATGAACCTCCAAAAAAATGCAAGTGTATGATTTGTAGTTGGAAATGTAAGAGAAACAAGAAGTTGTAGCTAAAGCTTAACACTATAGAAAAGAATATCGGTAAAGTTTATGAAAAATAAATCGTAGATGGAAAGGAATAATCAGTAGTATGATGGAAATCAAAGGAAGAATGTCTTCATGTTAAGTATGTCATGGAATACGAAGAGAATAATCAAAGAATGTTGAAGCTTGCTACATGTGGAGGTACAATTGAGGCTCAATTTGGAAAAGTAATAGAAGGAGCACATCTCAAAAAAACTGTTCAAATGAGTTTGTTTTTCATATTTTGTCTAGAGGGCATCCTATGATAGACTACCCAAAATATTTTAATTTATTATCTTTTTGGGTGTTCCTCACTTTCCTAGCACACATTAGTTAGTAAATGTTGGATGGGAATGGGAAAATTGTCTTGTTGCAGTGGAAAAGCAAGATTTAAGGGAGAAAGTAAAAGAGTCAAACTTCATTGCAGTATCTTTAGATGAAGTTACTATGGTAGATAATACTTCTTGGGTCTGTATGCATGTGTATACTATAAAACATGTCCGCCAAGCTCATTTTCTCTATGTTCATAAATGAAGGGCAGTTCAACATCGCAAAATCTATTTGAACTAGTCAAGAAATCTTTGAATGAAATTCACAATTTCCAAAAGTTGGCATGTGTAGGAGTTGATGGAGCTGTAGTAATGCAAGGTCAAAGGAATGGTGTTTGCACAAAGTTACAAACTACTTGTGCACCATACATGCTTGGAATTCAATACATGGCCCATATAATGAATTTAACATTTAGAATTGTAAGCAAGTTTCCT
>VDFB02185776.1:0-27251 GCA_007258455.2 Sequoia sempervirens
ATGCATTTTCCCTTTGAGGCGGAGGAATTTGAGGTGCAAGCCCTTGTTAATGCATTTCTCTTTGAGATTTGAGATAAGAAAGCCCTTGTTTTCCCACCCTTTTGAGCTTTGAGTCATGGTGGATGTCGTAGTATTGAGACTCCATGACACATTTTGTACTTGTGGATGTCACGTTGAGGTGACAACATCATGCAAATGATGAACACTTGTACACACCATAGTATGGTTGTAGCCATTATGGTTGATATCGTGTTGAGGCAATATCTAATATCACGTTGAGGTGATATTCTTCTTTTCACATCTGGTTGTAGCCAATGTGATGGACATCATGTTGAGGTGATTTATCTTGGACAGCTGGAAGTATTCTCTCTAGCTGAGAGGGAGTGTTAATGATATTGGACAGCGTCAGAAGTAAATTCTAGTAATCTCCTTTTGATAATAAATTAAATGATAGCATTATGCTATTTAATTTATTCGAGTTCAAGAGGTGCGATACTTATAAAGAGATTTATATTTGTTAAAGCAACAAACATTAAATGAAATAACACGTCCTTTGTGTTATGGCCGACCTCCTCTCTTGGTGCGATTGGACGCATCTAATTGAAAGAATATTTATTATCATCTTTGGCCGACTTGTATTAAATGTGAGGTGGCGACTCTTCAAGTTGTATAAATAAGAGTTCGCTTTCTCATTTGCAAATTATCAAGTTCATCAAGCAAGTTCGATTCATTTCATACAAGTGCGAATTACTTCAAGAGCAGGTTGCGAATTCTTCAAGAGCAGATTTAGATATTAAGGAGGTGCAGATTATTATCTGTCTTTGCATCTTGTGTAGGTGCTGAATATTGGCCTTGTGATTGGCCTCATTGTAAAGAGAATTGTTGCCACTATTTATATATAGAATAGAGATCTTTGTTGTTGGGTTTTTTTCCCTCAAGAGGAGGGTTTTCCTAGGGTATCTATTGTGTTATTGTTTGATTTTGAATTAATTTTCTATGCATTGAATCTGATCATTAAAATTTACAGTTGTAAGTTTGTAACTTGCCTATGATCAAGGTTTTGAATCAAGAGCTCACAAATTCATAACTGAACAAAATATGAAAAAAAAAATCAATTTTTTTATTGTATTTATATCGATCCATATTTGACAAATTTTGTAGGATTTTTAAATGGTATAGTAAAAATTTAGCAATTACCGTGTGATTATACAAAGATACATTTTTAAATGTTGGGTGAATCAAACCTCAACAATATACATATATAAATTTCAAGGCAAATATAGGTCTACGATTAGCATGGAGTTATCACAGTATTGGTGAAATGGGTCCCCATACATAATTGTTTTTTAATGTAATTGGTGAAATGTGTCCTCAAATGTAATTATTTTTTAATGTTATTGGTAAAATGGGTCCTCATACATAATTATTTGTAAATTTTATTGGTGAAATAGGTTCTCACACATAATGAACATTTATTGTTGTTTGCAAAACATGTCTTAAAACATAATGTTGTTCTAATAGTATTGGCTAATATGTGGGTGATATAATACATGATTTTGAGATTCCAAGTGAAAATATTAATTAGAACATTGGAAATGCGTAGTTTTTTATGGTGAAATTATTAATCATATACCTCATAAAATAAATTAATGACAAATTAAAATGCATTGGACCGATAATTCATAAAATTTAGGCGATTTGGCCACCCCACTGGTTGCAATATATTTTCCAATTGGCAAAAAATTGCCACTAAAAAATTCCTGCTACCTTTGCACTTCATGCCATCTTGAGTGATCAAAAACACCTAGCCATGTCTTTCTCTTTAGGAGGCTTTCTTGGGGATTTCATCACCTCAAGGGATGACCTCAAATCTCATGTTCTATTGGAGTATAAAGAGCGAGGGGTTGAATCAAAAGATGCCCCTCTTGGAAGTAGGGTTTTGCTAATTTGGGCTAAGCCTCCAAGGCCTTCATACCTTGGAGAAGTGAAAGTGGAGAGTGGGTTATGCTCTCCTCTTAGTTATTTTGAAATTTATTATCTTTCATCTACAAATTTGGTCTCACATACCCTTGAGGTATTTAGATGACTCCATAGCAACCTTGTTCATCCTAGTTTAAGACGTTTCGATCATCGCTTCTAGTGTGGTGCAAGGTACAATATCATGCTTGGAGTTACTGACCATGTATCTTCTTGAGTAGAAATACAAGCTCTTTGGGAAATGAACTTAAGACCTCCAAAGAAATGGAAAATGTAATCCATTGTACCACTAGATCCATATCTATCGACTCTTGAAAGATAAATGTCTTGCACTAATCTTGAGGTATTAACCTTTGGCTAGTGGTCCCATATTAAGTATACACTCCCACTTGAATAATATAGGCTTGTGCAATTGTTTGGTGTGCCTTCTTGTGTACAAAACCAATGGATACATATCTTCCAAATATTTTTCAAACCACTTTGTTTGTTTGTTCTTTCAAATCTACCTCTTAGTCAAGCAAGCAAAAGCTTCATCCCAATCCAACCAATCTCCCAATATTTTCATCCAAATTCACTTATCCAATCCATTGTCTCTCTAAATCACCCAAAATTATCTATCCTCATTTTAATCTTATCCCCTATCCATCCAAATCTTCTAAATCCTTCCAATATTATCCCTCATCCATTAAAATATTTTCAATCCAATCTCCTAATCAACCTAATCCTTCATCCATCTATTCACTCCAAACCTCTCAAATTCAACCCTTCCATCTAAATCCAATTTCATTCTCCATCCTCATCCTTAGGTCCTATTTTTCTAACCCCCAATCCACTTTTAATCCATCATCCTAATTTTCATCATCATCCAAAATCAATCCCAAACTTTCCTCTTCCAATCAATCCTCTACCATGTCCAACCATCTAATATATCCTCCATCCAATATAATTTCTTCTAATCACTTCTCATCCATGCCAACCCAATCCAACATCACAAACCCATATCCTACCCCAATAATACCAAAAATCACACTCAAGGTCAACTCCAATTACATTGATGATGATTACGTGGATACTCTTGTTGACCAAGCTGAGTATGATCCCTATGATGATAATGAGAGTCTTGTGGACCAAGATGATCTCTCCTCATCCACCACCTCTTTCTATATCCAAGACGTTAATAATCTCTTTTACAATTACCAATCCCTCACCAATTATGTCCTCACATATCACTTCAACAATGATAAATAGGTTGTCGTTAGATACCTCCTTAGTATTGGTGCCAAAATTCCATCCTCCCCATCCCCATCCAATCCTAATACATATCATATTTATTATTTGTCCTCTTCCTTTGATAAGGGAAACAAAAACCCCATCAAAATTTCTCCTCCAAGCCCATCCATATGCCCCTCTTATTCCTCGCCTACATACACCCCCCATCAAACATACGTCACTCTTTTCTTATATAAATAGAATAGGGTTTTGATGTGAGTGCTTCTCTTTTTGTTTCATTTCCTTACATTTTTTGTTGTGTTTGCTTCCTTCTCTCCTTTACTCTATTACCCAATTGATGAAGTCACTATTCTAATAAATGAGTTATCTATGTTTCTTTGCATCCTCAAAGTTGTTGTCCCCAAATAGAGCCAACTGTTACCAGGGCTTCATGTTTTCCCTCCCTTCAAATTTTATACATTGAAACATAGAAAAAGAGGTGATGTGTTTTTCAACATGGAATGATTAAAAGGTATGTGATCCAAAGGTTCAAACACTTTCCCTAATTTCATTAGAAAGAGAGATCACTAAGGGATATGATTAGCTTTCAACCTTGAGGTGAGTCAACCCTATTTTGGATCTCTTGGGACTCTGCTTAGTTATGATAAAAATGACTAATTTGTAATATTAGGAGATGATTTAAAATTTATTAACTAGCTAAAGTATATGACCTAATACTTCAAATTCATAATTCTATGATAACAAAAATGGAAATGAAAATTTGCAAGTAGATTTGAGAAGGGAAGAATGGTGTGCACTTATGCCAAAAAGCATGTTTTAGGGTCTATAGCAGGACTAGTTCTCCCTAGGGCGAATGGGTCCTAGTGTATGGGTCCAAAAATACTTTTTGTAGTCATCTAATCCTGAATCTAGGCTTTTGATTCCTCCAGATTTGACTGTTGAAAAGCCGAAAATAAAATTTAGTGAGTTTTTGTAGCTTGACAACAATGATGACAAATTTGACAAATTTTCAAAATTGTGCTCTTTTGATCCACTTTTAATCCTTCTTCACCTGTAAATTTGCACCTAGTACAAAGAGAAGAATTTTTTTTGTTTTTTGGGTGAATGGTTGGTAATTAAACATTGATAATGAAATAATGATAGAATGAAGGAATTGATGAATGAACACTTGCTTGTTACAACTCACCAAACCATTAATGGTTGCCCTTAGAGGACTGAATTCAAACACATCACTCTAAGGCTTGGATCTTGCATGAATTGGTTTGATTGATTGATGCTTGAATGCTTGAAACCTACATCACAATATTAGCTCCAAAACATGAACATGAACACGCATGAACTTTGACATGATGATATGATCTTGATTTCTATTGTAAATGATTGATAAATCTTCTCTTCAATGCTCCTGACAATAATATTTTCTCTTGTGAAATTTTGATTATGCCACTTCTTGCTAGTTAGATTTGAATTGATAAAATAACTATGTATTTATAGACGTTTATCTAATTTCCCAAAAAATAGATGCCAAAAGTTGGCAATTGAAACTTGAATTTGAATCATTCAAATGCCTCCAAAAACATATTAAAAATTGGGACCTAGGACTTAAAGGGGACCCATTCTCCCTTGGGCGAATGGGTCCTAGGATCTAAGTCCAGGAAACTCAATTTTCAAGGTGTTTTAATTAATGTTAGAAATTGTTTAATATGGGGATCCCTTTTAGAAAACAAGAATAATAAGGTTTTGGAATGCATAATTTAGTTAATTATAAGCTTAATTAAGTCCAAATAATTAAGGGGATGCAAACATAGTGTAAAATTGTATACAATTTTCTACACTACATTTAGCCCCCACTTTAGTGAGAGTGTGAGCCCACACTCAAGATAACACTAAAGTAGAAAAATAAGTCAAGAGAGGTATAATTGTATAACTATTGGAAATATAAGATTACAAGGATCAAGGTGCGTGATCAAGCCCCCAAGATCTAAGATCTCATGGAAAAATCAACAAAGGCACAAAGAGACACATGTTTGCAGTAACGACACAAGATACACAATCATACAATGTCAAAATTAATTCAAAGAGAGAAGGGATGGATCAAGCCTCGATTGTTTGTCCAATAGGGATGGATCAACCCTTAGCTATTTTTCCAAAAAATGGTTCACAAGTGGAAACCCATTGTCCACTATACAAACAGAATATTCACAAGGGCTAGTGAAAATTCATTGTCCACTAGGTGAGCCCCAAAGGATGACAAACACAAACACTAGGTATACAATGTGTGTACTCATAAATGAGGGGTGGCACATGGGTAAAGTCATCACAAAAAAATTGTGTACCCATAAGTCAGTGCCAAATGATCAATGTTATGCCAACGCTACACTAAGTCTAACCTCTATGAACAAAAGCGAAGCACAAATGCCAATATGTTCATGTCAAAATGAGAATTCCAATGAAATAATTCCAATGCATTCCCCCACTTTAAATAAATTTCTAAACACCATGCTATGAGAAATTACTTTAAAGTAGAAAATGATAAGTGCTAATTGTTAAAAGGAACATGAGAGCTTATTTGGAAATCCCTATGCCAATATTATGTTTCCAAATAAAGTTATGTCATTAAGACAGTTTGCCCCCACATGCAATCCAAAGATAACACATAAGGGATCTACAGATTTGGGGTCAGTGCATGTCTTTGCTATAGTGATTTAATAGAGCTTGGAATTGTCATCATTCCCAAAATACTCATAAAGCAACAAACACAGGAAGAATGACACATAGAGGGCAAGAGAAAAGAAAAGCTTTTGGATCAAGATGAAAGAGATCCAAATGTCTTAATGCTTTGCATAATCCCTAAAAATAAAATATAGGACAAAAGAAAGCCTATTGTTTATGACATATAAAAGATTGTAGATACAAATAGAAGAATATCATGACGTGTTCACTTCCTTTGTATCCTTGCAACAATAGAGTAACAAGATTCATCCAAATAAAGCTCACAAACACAAAGACATGCCAAGAAACATAGCACATGGGATCACATTACACACATGCAATCATAAAGAACATGAAAAGAAGACAAAGAAAAGACTAGTATGTCACATGCGCGCCAACCCATAGCAAGTCGCTTGCATCCCAATCTTGCTTATTGTATATGGAAGGAAGGTAACTAGCTAAAGGGGCAAAGACAAGTGCCACACTAGGACATGGATATCAAATCTCCTTGTCACCCAAAATATAGGACAAGGATGAGCCGAGATAAGTGACGAGAAGGTGCTCCTTGCAATATGGAAATGATCTACATAAGGTGTAATACATGTAATAATGAGTATGCTATGATTCTACAACTATCACAAAGCAAGGAGAAAAGTGTGTGTGCATCTTATCCAATTATATCGATAATATCATGTTCATCTATCAACTTCTTTAAAGTATGACACTCATTAGTAAGATGCCCAAGAGTTCTATGAAATGCATAGTGATTCATGTTTGTACTTTTTCCTTTTTTGTTATCTTGAATAGGTGCCAAGTAAATCAATCCTAGATGAAGAAGTTGGTCCATTTTTCATTTAGTCTCAATTATAGTATGTAAAAATGGTAACTTCTTGAGTTTGTAGGGCTTAGGTTTCTTGATCGAGAAATTTGTTGGTGTGGAGGGGGAGGATATTGATATCCTAATCCCTTGGCATCTTTTTATGGTTGTTGTTGTAGAAATTGATGGATTTCATGATCATTTGTTATGTCATATATGTGTTTACTTAAGATTTGAAAGCGTTGACCATAACTCTCTTCTAGGTTGATAGATGTATCAGTAACTCAGCGAGAATAGGATGGAAGAGTATCAATGGTTTTATTTTGAATAGATTCCTTCATGCTTGATGATTTAGGATTGGTTTGTGATTCAACTTCAGGATGCAAAAGGTCAAACATATCAAGTGGTGGGACGATAGGAGGTGTTGGTTGTTGCATGGAGGGGTAAAAGGATGCATTATTTTCAAGGTTATGCAAGAAATTTTGTATGAATTCTTGCATGCCATCTTCATCTTCACCTAAGATGTCATTCTCACGAGGAAATTCATTAGGAGGTGAAGGATCATGAATAGGCTCAATTGTATTAGGCTCAAATGTATTAGGATCATCACCAAACACACAACTTGAGACATCAACCAAAGATTTTAAGGACATCCATATTTTACCAAAACACATATCCATGATGAAATTTGGATGCAAAATTTTAGATCTAATGATTGTAAGATGCAAGAAGATTCTAGAAATGATGTATTTGAATGGAAATTTTACTTTTGAACAATGCACTTGTTTTGATCAATTGACTTGAATGCAAACAACTACAAAAAGCAACAATTTTTGAAACTAAAACAAAGATCTACAAACAACAAGTAATAAAGCAAAAAGAGACAAATTTATGCTGAAAAATCTAGAAAATGACCTATACAAGGACATGTTCACCCAAGGGAAAATGGGTCTTTGCACAAGGATTTAAAAAATTAAATTTCGAGTTTCTGAGTTAATGCTTAAATTTTGTGTTTTAGGTTGCAAATAGATTATTTTAGTTATAGATTTTCAAATTTTGATGATTAAATTCAAATGCAATTTGATGACAAAAAGTGAAAAAAATGAAAACTTTTGAGATGCAATTTTGACTAAGTTTTTTGATCTAAATGACTGAAAGACACCTTTAATACAACTAATATGCAAGATGTATGCAAGATTTATGAAATATTTTTGGATTTTTGTGAATTTAAATGATGCAAAGATGCAATTTTGAAACCCTGAATGAGATGCAAACAAACTAATGCAAATATTAGATATATAGGGTTAATTGTGAAAAAACTCAAAAGGTATGTAATGTTAACATGTCAGGTTCACCAAAATGAAACATAGAAAAAGAGGAGATGTGGTGTTGTTCAATGTGGAATGATTAAAAGGTATGTGATCCAAAGGTTCAAACACACTCACACTTTCCCTAATTTCATTAGAAAAAGAGGAGATCACTAAGGGATAAGATTGACTTTCAACCTTGAGGTGAGTCAATCCTATTTTGGATCTCTTGGGACTCTGCTTTCTTATGACAAAAATGACCAATTTGCAATATTGGGAGATGTTTTAAAATGCATTAACTAACTAAACTATATGAACTAATACTTGAAATGTAGAATTCTATGATAAAAAAAATAGAAATGATGATTTGAAGGAAGAAATGAGAAGGGCAGAATGGTGTGCACCTATGCCAAAAAGTAATTTTCAGGGTTTGTAGCAGGACTAGTTCATCCTAGGGTGAACAGGTCCCAGTGCAAGGGTCCAAAAATACTTTTTGTAGTACTTTGATCTCGAATCTAGGCTTTTGGTTCCTTTAGATTTGACTGTCGGAAAGCTGAAAATAAAATCTGTAGGTGAGTTTCCCTAGCTTGACAACAACGATGACAACTTTGTAAAATTGCTCTTTTGATCCACTTTTAGTCCTTCTTCACCTATAAATCTGCACATACAAAGAGATAAAAATAAAATTTGTTTTTGGGTGAATGGGGGTTTACCTTAGTCAAACCCAATGTTGGTAATTAAACCTTGATAATGAAATAATGATAGAATGAAGGAATTGATAAATGGACACTTGCTTGTTACAACTCACCAAACCCTTAATGGCTACCCTTAAAGGACTAAAGTCAAACACATCACTCCAAGGCTTGGATCTTGCATGAATTGGCTTGATTTATTGATGCTTGAATTCTTGAAACCTACATCACAATGTTAGCTCCAAAATATGAACATGAACACACATGAAATTTGACATGATTAAATGATCTTGATTGTTGTTGTAGATGACTGGTAAATCTACTCTTCAATGCTCTTGGCAGTAATATTTGCTCTTGTGAAATCTTGATTATGCCACTTCTTGCTAGTTAGTTTTGAATTGATAAAATAACTATGTATTTATAGTTGTTATCAAATTTCTCAAAAATTAGATTCCAAAAGCCAACAATTGAAACTTGAATTTGAATCATTAAAATGCCACTAAAAACATATTAAAAATTAGGACCTAGGACTTAAAGGGGACCCATTTTCCCTTGGACAAATGGGTCCTAAGACCTAAGTCCAGAACATTCAATTTCCAAGGTGTTTTAATTAATGTTAGAAATTGTTTAATATAGGTTTCCCTTTCGAAAACAAAGAATAATAAGGCTTTGGAATGCATAATTTAGGTAATTAGAAGCTTAATTAAGTCCAATTAATTAAGGGGATGCAAACATAGTGGGAAATTGTAAAGGTATATAATTTTCTACACTACATACATGTAGAATTCTTTTTGATTCTTAGTTTTGTTTGTTTTTAAGTTGATATCCTCTTACAAGACTAAGGTCCATTTTTTTCACTTTTTAACCTTACTCTTCTTCAAGAATCATCTTATTAGGAGTTGTTAGTCTCTTCCAAACCTTTCGACTGTTCACCCCTTAGTAAAAAAAATTGTTGGAGGTTTAGTCAGTTTTGACAACCAAAGAAACCCTCAACAAAGTTTGTTTATGTATTGATATTTGATCTTAATAAAGGGTTATTCAAAAGTCAAAAGGTCCTCAGGTTTTTGAAACTACCTTAACCCTCGACAAGTTCTAGCTCCAAATTTGATCATTGAAAAGGGATGGATAAAAGTGGTAGGGGAATTTATAAGTTCTAAGAATACTAGAAACTCTTGACAGGGTTTTGAGTTACTTGATTACCCCTGATGAAAAGGGATGTTGTAGTGATTCATAAAATTAAAGAAGGCAGTGACAAAAAAAATAATGAGAAGGTTCAAGGGTTCTCAAATGTAAATAACTTTTGATAAGTTACTAATGAAGCTCCAAACTCCAACAAAAGGTTTTGCAAATAATGTTTCTTAAAATTAAATTGTTTTGAAGGTAGAAGAGAAAATGTAAGAAAAAATAATCGAAGGTACAAAAGGTTCTCAATACCAGAAGAACTACTGATTAGTTTGAATACATAATCTACTTCTAACAGGTTTCTTTGATGGTTCAAAAGAAAAGATGTCATCTAGTTTTATCCTTTGTAACAAAAAATAGGGAAATAATATTATACAACCCTTGTTTTATCCTTCATTTTGACATTTTACCATAATAGTAATCCTAAGTGTATTACATCCCTATTTCTTATTGACTAGGTTACTTTTACCTTCATTAGTAAAAATGTTGATAAATGTAAATCATGACTTCAGTAATGATTAAATAGGTGAATGGAATACTTAAACAAGCATTAAGATGTTATTGCTTTTCAAGGAATGAATGATTATGTTTTATATCAATGGAAAATGCAATGAATTAATATGTATTGCAATGAGAATACGTTAATGCTTTGATGATGCAAATGGATTCTATGTGAATGGCTAACTACCTATGTGGTACACTAAGTTGGATGCAGGAAGGAGTCAAGCCCTCGGGTATGAGAGGGGGAGTATCACTTAGGAGAGGAGCTTGGTCTGGTAGCCTTAATAAGCCTAATTGAGCATACGCACACTGACAACCTAGTATTGGTCAAGATGAGTCAAGTCTATTTGGATTCGGTTATTAAACCCTTCGTCATAGTCTTGGATTATTGGAAAGATTGTATGGTCATCTTTGATTGATTATGGTTTTGGTTTTGGTCTTTGATTATGTGATTACTTCTTTGGTTGAATCGCGTGTTTGAATCTTTGTATTCAGTTTGAGTTCATCTTCGTGTATTTATGTGAATCGATGATTATATAAAGAATATGTATATGTGTGTGTGTGTGTAAATGATAACTCATATATAATAAATGTATACATGCATTCCTATAGAAAATTAGGAACAATTATGGATACCCGTGCATGAATACATCGTATGCATTGAAATACCGATTGGACATATATATATATGTATGTATATATATAATTATTATAATTATATGGCGCAGGTTCGTAGGGAGGCAAAGGAACGAAGTCAGGCGAATCAGCGAAGACCTGTGAGATCCAGGAGAAAGTGAATCCTTGCCAAAGGAGCGGAGAAAACACAAAGAGATGTTGGGGAGATGATGCTACTGAGGAAAATCTGAAGACACCACAGTCTGGCATCCTACCCCAATGGGTTTTTGTGGATGGATGGTGGGTGGACAAATGCCACCCTTTTTATTGGAAAAATGGAGCCCACAAGGGTGCACCAGTGTGTAAGAGGTGTGATACCTCAGAATCTTGGGCCTCAACAAATGTCATGTCGCGGTCACAAAAGCATAGTCAAGTACGAAGCCCACCATGGAGGAAGCAGAATAAAGGTAACCAAAGGCATCTTTTTCCAAATTGGAGGGTGGATGTTGATAGGAGAATATTTTTGCTGCCTGGTGACCATGAACAAGAATCACAAGATTAGAGGAACAATCACTGCTTTTGCAATGGGCATGGGTGGTCAGGGAAAAGGTGAAAGGGCTTCCCTCCTCCTCGGACAAAACAAAGAACGGGAAAAAGATTCGCACAGAGAAAACCTTGACCTCATGACCCTAGCAAAATACCAAGAAACGATGGCTGGTTCAAGGGTCGAATGGCTTGGGTCCCGAAGGCAAAGGGTTCACCTGAAAAACCCCTCTCTTCAGAAGCAATGAGAAGTGAAACTATTTCACTCGCTGATAGCTTTCTTCAACCCCATTCAAAATACTTGGCGCACTGTGGACTATTTGTCAAATGGTTGGGAAAATACTCATCCCCTAAAGAAATTGTTGCATGGTTTGTTGATCGATTTGAAAACTGGGTAAGGGAAAAATCCTTGGCTGATAGCTTCCTTTTGATAGAATGTGAAAATGAAGAAATTAAAATGAAAATTCTTCATGGTGAACCTATCTTTTTTAAGGGTTTTTGCTTTTATAAGATAGACTAGATCCCCAATTTTGATCCAATATTGCATAAACCAAAACATTGCCCTCATTGGATAACCCTCGATCGACTACCCCTAGAATACTGGTGTGAGGAAACCCTAGAAAAAAATGGAAATGCCATAGGTACCTTTGTGGGAATAGAGGAAGAATTTGTGAAAGGGAAATATGGAGTGGTCAAAATTCTAGTGGAAATAAACATGAAGTCCAAACTTTTGGATAACTTGAAAATTCTCACAAAACATGGGAGTTGGAATCAACACATTTCTATTACCTCCATGGGGGGTCGTTGTGTCCTCAACAAAAGATACATCGTAGGTTGCTCAAAAAGCAATGGGAAAGCACCCGACCTGGATTGGGATGAAGGATGGTTTGGGAGAAGTTTTCCTCGCTGAACAGAGATGAAAAAATTCTCTGATGGCGACACTAAAGAATCACAAAGGCCTCACACTTCACCAATTCGCAGACTCTCTTTGAAGATTAACAAGACAAGGACGGGTCGAAATGCTAACGCAATCCCTGGGAAAGAATGTCTAGAACAACTAGAGTCCTTAAGAAAAGACACGAAAGATCTAGGCCGAGAGATTTTTGAAAACATTATGGCTTTATCAGAGGTGGGTGGAGCTGAGGCTGCAAGAAACAATGTGAACCCCGTGTTGCCTGTCAATCAGCTGGCCGAGGAGGAAGCTTGGACGAAAGTCGCTTTAGATTACAAAGTAAAGGAGATGATCTTGGCACTAGTTTTGAATGCAAAACAAAGTAATGTGTTTATCCATGATCTCAATATGCCCATGGCTGGTGTGGACGAAGCACCCGATGAGCCTATTGCGGGCTTCATGCTTTCTCCTGTGCAACTTTAGATGTTGGAGGCTACGGTAGACTCAGAAAATGAAATTGTGAACATATCCCCTCTTGGCCATTTGGGAATAAAGCAAACACCCTCATCCAAACTCAAACCAGACTATGGAAGAGGAAAAACAAGGGGAAGGAAATCTTCCCAGGAACTTATTTTGATGGCAGGTGATGTTGAGGGCCAACAAAAGCTTACTGACCTATTGAATATGGGGAAGAGCACCCTTTCCTAGGTTCATCATGAGAATCCTGTCATGGAATGTTAGGGGTCTTAATGCCCCTAACAAGTAGTGCCTAGTCAAAGGGTGTGTGGCTCTAGCTAAGGCAGACATCGTACTTCTACAAGAAACAAAACTCAATAAAGAAGATTTAGAGAAAATCAAGAAAAGATATAATGGTTGGGAAGGTTGCGGGGGTTAGGCGAGTGGCGCCTTCGGGGGTCTGGCTTTTTTCTGGAATCCTTGTCAATTCTAGGTAGAGCTCATGCTAGAAATTTCTGGATGGTAATGCTACAGAATTTGTGGTATTCACTCCAAACTCCAATTTGGCTTGATAAACATATACGGTCCAAATTCATGCATAAGAAAACAAAGCCTATGGCAGGAAATTGAAGAAATTTTTAGGGATAAAACAAGTGAAAATTTTGTTTTAGGTGGTTATTTCAATGCGGTGTTGGAAGATAAGGACAAAATAGGAGGCATCCCTAGAGGTAATCAATCCCATATTGACTTTCGGGATTGGATTCTTAGAAATTAGCTATTAAACATCGATTTCATAAATGGAACATACACTTGGAAAAATAAAAGAAATGGACCAGGCATGATAGCAAAAAAACTTGAGCGTTTCCTCCTCTGGAGTGGTTTGGAAAATTTTCAATGCACATTGGAGGCCACCATTTTTCCATGTGTTGGCTCTGATCATCTCCCCATCTAGCTAGTGATACAAGAAGATAGAATCCCACTACACTCACCATTCAAAGTTGAAAATATGTGGTTCAAGGACCCATCTTTCTCGGACTTAATTGAAAAATGGTGGTTGGAAATCTAGATCCATGGCTCAAAAATGTTCTGTCTGGTTTACAAACTCAAATGGTTGAAGCAAAGAATCAAAGAATGGAATAGGGACTGCTTCAAAAACATCTTTGAATCAAAAGTTGACATAGAGAAGGAACTTCAGTTGATTGAAGAAGATATCATGAATAATGGTATGAATGTTCAAAGTTATCACAAGGAGAAGGACTTACTAGGAAAGTATGAAGACATATTAGCCAAAGAAGAAACTTTCTGGAGGCATAAATCATGGGAGGTTTGGCTTAGGGAAGGCAATAAAAATACAAAATTCTTTCACAATAGCACGAGACAACACAAAAGTGTAAACAAAATTTCTAGTCTGAAAGGCCAAGACAACCACATCCTAGATGCCCATGTGAAATTGATGAGGAGGCGGTAAGATACTTCAAAAATCTTCTGAATAATTTTGAAGGCTCCAACTTGTGTTAGAAAAAGTCTATGTTGGAAAACATCCCCAGGATTGTAATGGAGGACCAGAACAGAATGCTCATAACTGATCTCTCAAAGGAAGAAATCAAGCAAGCTCTATTCCAACTTCATCCTGATAAAGCCTCAGGTCCAGATGGTTTCCCTGCGGGCTTTTTCTAGAAGTTTTGGGACTTGCTTGGCGACGAGTTATCAAAAGCAATCGCGATTGCTTGGACCTCGGGCCACTTTCTTAAAGAAATCAATCACACTTTCTTAGCCCTAATCTCTAAGAAAGAGGCAGTTAACTCCATGGAGGATTATAGGTCGATCTCTTTGTGCAACATTATATATAAAATCATGACAAAGGCCATGGCCAATAGGCTTAAACTCATCTTGCTATCATTAATTGCTGAAGAATGGACTGGCTTTGTTCTAGACAAAGCAATAATGGATGGAATAATCATTGTCCAAGAAGCTATACATTCATTGCATCAGAACAAACAAGTGGGGATGATCATCAAACTTGACTTCAGGAAGGCCTATGACACGGTGGATTGGAGATTCCTGATGAAGGTCCTGGAAGCTTTTGGATTCTCAATAAGATGGATCAACTGGGCCTTTTTTTACGTCTCAACCCCCAAATTTTTAGTGTTGGTCAATGGGATGCCTGAAGGATCATTTGAAGCATCCAGGGGTTTAAGACAAGGGGACCCACTTTCCCCATTCCTCTACATATTGATGGTTGAAGCTTTAGGTAGGGAAATTTCCTAGGGAATTGCCACATCCTAGCTAGAAGGAATTCAGGTGACAAATGGAGTACAAGTTGTGTCTCACCAACAATTCACAGACGACACCTCTCTCCTGGGATCAACCAAAAGGAAGGAGGCCCTTTTTCTACACTCATTTCTCAGTCAATATGCTCTTGCATCGAGACAAATGGTCAATAAAAGGAAATCAAAAGTCTTCTTAAACACTCCAACCCAGAAAGAACAAGAGATTCTATGGATTCTGGATTTCAAAAAAGGGGAGCTCCCATTTACCTACCTTGGTATTCCCCTTGCCAAAGGTGTCAGATCAACAGGATTTTGGGACCCCCTCAACCTCAAGACAAACTCAAAGGTGCATTCCTGGAAAGCCAGATGGCTTTCCTAGGAAGGTCGAACCACACTAATCAAATTGTTTCTCTCTGCCCTCCAAATATAGTTGATGTTGGTCCTTTGCATTCCAAGTGGAAGCACTGAAAAATTTACGAAGATACTAAGGCACTTCTTCTGGAATGGGAATGCGGAGAAAAAGAAGATAGCTTTGATTTCTTGGGAAAAACTCTACAGAACAAAGGAGGATGGAGGTTTGGGTTTTAATAGCTTAGAAATGCAAAACGTGGCTTTGGGTGCAAAGCTAGTCTAGAGGATGCACACTGAGGCCCAGAGAAAATGGGCATGGATTATGCATAAAAAGTACATTGAGGATGGGAATACATGCAGGATCCTCTTAGTGGAAAATCCTTCGTCTGGGTCCAGAATCTGGAACTTCATGAAGAAATGTTGCCCCCTCATATGTAATTATCTCTCCTGGGACATTACGGATGGAAGCAAAGCACTATTCTAGGAGGATTCTTGGGTTGTCTACCTTATCTTGGACAACATCTTTGATGGGGGACAGCTAAAACAAGCCTTAAAGGTGCGCTGGGGTGATAAGGTTAGAGACTACATTCATATTGATCGAAGCAACCCAATCTCAGATTGGAAGTGGAAAGACTTCACCAATTTAAATCTACCCCCAAGAGAGGTCTAGTTGCTCTCAGATGCTCTAAAAAATAGAGTACTAGCATTGCGTTCGGGCAGTGACACCATAATCTAGGCTGGTGCAAAATCGGGAAGATACAATACAAAGGACAGGTATAGGAAACTTTACGAGGAGAAGGGAAGGATAATCTATACATTACCTCTACATTTGTGTTGGAGCAATGTGTGCCTTCCCAAAGCAGGCACCTTTGCTTGGGCTGCGATGCAAAATAAAATCCTTACGGCTTAAAAATTTTGTTGCCTAGGCTTTCATGGCCCGTCTAGATGTGCCCTATAAGAGGAAGCAAAAGAAACAACGAGTCATATCTTACTTGGGTGTCACTTTTCCCAAGCATGTTGGAGATGGCTATGTGTAAGGCTAGGTTGGGCCAGTGCTATGTGCAAGGCTAGGTTGGGCTAGTGTGCTACATAGATTTTCTCACTTGGCTCCTCTCCCGGCCTTCCGTCAAAAAGAACTCAGTATATGGTGACATTTGGACTCTCAGCCCCTCAATTGTCGTATGGGAGATATGGAAGGAGAGGAATAGAATAATTTTCCAAGAGAAGAAAATGGGAGTATCCTCTCTAATCAACAAAATTGAGGCGTGCCTAATTGAATCATTAAACACAAAATTGGCCATGAGTCAAGGAAAGAATAAACACTTTTCGGAATGGGATGCAAGGCTCAAAGCTGCATGGCCCTCTCTTCGGATTCTTCCTTGGATTGGGAAGGGTGGTAAGGAATCTATGTCAGATCGAGCGTCAATGGTTTGGAAGCCTCTGAGCTTGGGATAGTACAAACTAAACTTTGATGGGGCCTCAAAGGGTAATCCTGGCCCTTCAAGGGCCAGATGTATTGTTCAGGATGATCAAGGTAATATTGTGTCCTCTCTACCAACAACTCTCCCAATTGGAACGAACGATGACGTTGAGTTTTAGGTGCTAATTCATGGCCTGAAATTATGCAAAGAGCTCAGAGTAGCAAAGTTAGAGATAGAAGGTGACTGCTCTGGTCATCAATGCTTTAAGGAGCGAAAGCACCCCAAATTGGAAACTTAATGCTTTTCTTAAGAAAGCATTGGAACTTTTACAATCATTCGAAGGCTTCCTGACAAACCATACATATAGGGAGGGAAATAAAGAAGCTGATGCCTTGGCCAATGCAGGGGTTGGATTAGAGTAATTGGTTGGCCCATGTATCGAGGAGCATTCATTGTCTAAGCTAGGATGGCTAGATTGGGTGCATGGGCTTGGACACTTGGCATTTGAGAAAGCACCTTATTTACTTCTCCCATGATTGACAAGAGGGTAGGTACCCTGGATGTGACTGTCACACTCTCCGATGAAGGCTTTTGGTGGTGGAGGCGAGCTAAGTGTAGAAATGGAGGAAAATTGGGAGCGGACCTAGATTCGATGAGAATGGCTAGGATGTATGGTCGACATTTCTGTGATGCACAAGGACATTAATCCCACCCCCTCGGGCCTAAAATCTATGAACTACTGAAATACTGTGTGAATTAATGGAAAGTTTGCCGCATATGAGCTGGAGAATGTCTGAAGGGATGTTATTGAAGGACAATGACAACCAACATTTAATGCAAAGTACATTCTCCATTCTATTTATGGCACAACCAATAGAAACCAAAAGGCATCAAAATGGTCACCCGAGTGAAGTTATCGAGCTCGAAGATGGAGGTTGCGTTTCACGGTGAAATCTCAAACAAGTGTATGAAGAACATATGCCGCAATAAGGATGTCTTGTGTATTGAGGCGATGAAGATGGTTTTAGGTAGGGCGAACTATGTCTCCAAGAACCGAACAAGAGCTAACTCAGATATCTCCTCCAGGTTTCTGGCGTCATTGTTGGATTTGGACTTACCAAAGGAAAGGTGCCTGCTACTACTTCACTAGGTATTCAAAGGCTCAATCTTGGTGGGGGACATTGACACGGTTGTGATTGCATTGCCTGGTGTGGGGCTCCCCTGGTCAGACAATGTGGAATAGATGCTCAATTTGGGCATGGAGGTCGACTGGCATCCTTTCATTTTGGATGCACAAGGAGAAACTCTGTAGCGCCACTGACGATGGGCATTAGTGGGACATCAATTTTTAAGCTGACGGTTGGGGATGGATGCGGTGGTTGGAATGGACCGGTGCTATGCATTCACCAACTTGGTTGGCTCTGGGAGATTCTACGAAGACCTATAAGGACACAACAAGGGGGGTTTTTTGCTTTTAAACATGATAATTCAACGTGCTTTTTCTATTTCTTTTGCCAAAGGAGGGTTGTAATACCCCTCATGTTACTGCTTGTTCTTGACATTCTCTGTGGTTTTTTTTGGCACATTATGATTGTGATGATATTGTTGATATTATGTTGTTGTGGTAGCTTAGATTGTTACTGATTATATTACTCTTATGATGTCATGGATATTATAATGATATTTTTATTTACGATTGTTTTGATGGAGTTAATTGGAATGCAATAGACTAGAGAATAGTAACTGATGATGTTGATGCAAATTAATGTAATTTTATAATGCAATAGATGATGATATGATTTGGTGAGGGGACATGTAGCATCACTCATTCGCGAGCGCCCTGCTACATTGCAAATCCTTCTCACGATGCTTGTAATTGATTATATGTATGTATGTTGTGTATCACCTTGTTGGATGCAGGCTTTGTAGGAATAAGACTCGATTCCACCTATTTTGATAGGTCTAGGCGAGCATTGAACCAACCCAACGGCAGGAAATTGAACAAAGGTGACATGGAAGTAACTCCGATCCAAGATGTTAACCGTCTTGTACCTTCTTGGTTTTGTGCATCTTGGTCATAGCCATTTTGTTGTTACGTTAGTCTTTGTATGTTATTGTGATTTTATGACTTATCTAATGTGGTGTATGGTTTTATATTGTGATTTAAATAATTAAACAATTAATAAAATAAAAACATAAAGTAATAAATTAATAAATAAATAAATGTTAGTAGTAGTTTGTGAAAATATTAAATTTATTTTGAGAAAATCTTGTAAATGGTTGATTTCAATTATTTTAATGGGCATGTGATTATTTAATAAAGTGTTTGTGGAGATGATAAATAAATAAATAAATAAAAAGTTAAAAATTTGTGGATTTGAATATATTTAAATTTTTATTTATTTTTGGAGAAGTGACTTCTGGTATTCACGGGAAGAGGAAATGGAAGAGACTTTCTGAGTGTTGATTTTATTTAGGGATATTTCTTTGTATGTGGTTGCATTCTCTTTCTTTCTGATTCTGGAGAAATTTTGCATTCACTTTTGCTATCATCATGGACGAGTATTGCATTCTTCTAATCGTGGGTTTGAAATTAAATGTGTGTGAAGAAATTCTTCAGGTCTGTAGAAATGTTTTCTGGTCTGTTATTCAAATAAAATGAAATTTTTGTTGGGTTCTGGATTGTTGTTATTTAAAATGGAATTTTGGTTGGGTTCTGGAATTAAACAGTATTACTGTAGTTTTGTTCTAAAAAAAAAAGAAAGAAAAAAAAAATTAAAAAAAAATAATTCCCTTACTGTGAATTCTAAGTTGTGTATATTCTTGTTAATATATATACAATAACTTGTATAGTTGATTATCATTCTCTGTTTTTGAAATATTTAAAATACAGTATATATATGTATATATATTAGATATATATATATATATATTAGATATATATATATATATTAGATATATATATATATAAATATTGAATAAAAATTTAATTCTAAAGTTTCGAATTTCGCCGTACCTCCATCGGCTTTATTGATGTTATTTCTGGTATTATAAAATCCTGACTGAGTGATGGTTCGTCCTCGGCCGTACCCACCACCTAGCCGGCTGTTGTACTGTGCGGCAGACTGCGGACTACCCACGGTAGTCCTTCGGACTGCTGTGACAGTCCATAGACTATCCACGGCAGTCCTTCGGACTGTTGTGATAGTCCGTAGACTGTCCGCGGCCAGTAATATTCCGTGCCTTTGAATGGTCCATTTTCCATTCGAAAGGAGTTTCGAATATGTGTTTTATTTAAAATGAAAATTCTTTTCTAAATTATAACGTATGGTATGCATTTATAAATATATATATATATATATTTATTTATTTATTTATTAATTCGTTTAATTATATTTTGTAAGTCACAATTTCACTATTAAATTAATTTAATTAATTCTATCTGTAAACAGATTGTTTCTTTTTCTGGTATGAATAAAACAAGATTTTATTATAATGGAAATATGAAATATAGAAAGGAATTTTTATTAATTTGTTAAATTATGAACTTTGATAGGTTAATATAGTAAAAAGGAAATTTATGAATAGATGTCAGCATTGATTATTTAATTCTTGTTTTTGGTGTGTATATTATGGAAATGGAATTTATTATGGAATTAAATAAGTTATCTTTTTATGATTGAGTCTTTACGCAGACTTGTTGGAGTTCGGGACATATGAGTATATATAATATATATATATATATTTATTTATTTATTAAATTGTTCAATTATATTTTCTGCAAAGTCCTGTTTCTTGTTAAATTAATTTAATTAATTATGTGTTGTGAGCGATTATTTCCTTTCCTAGTATAGATAAAACAGATTTTATTCATGGAAACAAACAAAGGATTTTTATTAATTTGTTAAATTACTGAACTTTGATATTAAATTAATATATAGTAAAATTTATGAATAATTACCATTAGTTATTTAATTCTTGTTTTTTGTGTGTGTATAATATTATGGAAATGGAATTGTGGAATTAAATAAATTCCTCTTTTTTTGTAAAGTTGAGTCTTGATTTCTTGTTGGGTTAAAGTATGAGTCGTATTAGGAACCCATTTATTATTAAAAGCATTATCTTCAGTAGTTGATTTTGTTGGATTTATGCCTTTTCCTTATGAGTATTTGATATTTCATGCTTTGAGAATGGGTGTATAGACTTGTGAGATTTTGATAATGTACTCATTTAGCGAGATGGGTTATGCCTCGCGTGTTATTGTTGTTGTATTTCAATGTGCATGATTGTGATGGTACACCCCTGTTTCTTTTTGGTTTTGGTTGGGTTTCTAGGGAGAGTGGATCCTCGTGGGGGCCAGTGCCCCGTTTAAGGGGAAGGGCACATGATAACCCACGAGTGAGTAAGTAATCAAGTGAAAACCTAATAATTAACTTAGGAGGGTTGGGTAGTAATATTATTATAAGATTTTAAAATGGATGCCTCATCTTCATTAGTGCTTCCGCAGACAAATGGAAGGTTGAGAAGGTCGTGGTCGGCAAGGTCGTGACCTCGTGTTCACGAGAGGTTTACGGCTCTGCATGAGTCACCCTATGGACCGGCGCCTCCAGTTGGGAGGAAGGGCACGGGATAGCCATAGATGGGACCGACACCTCCAGTTGGGAGGAAGAGCACAGGATAGCCCATGTAGGACTATGCGATGACACTTTCCCCTAGTTGCCCATGTGTTTTACTTGTTTGTGTTCCTCTGGAAGTATGTTGTGGGAGTTGGTTTAGATTGTTGTTAAATGGATTTATTTTGATTTATGGAATATTGCCTTGATACATCTTTTGGTGTACTTTGTGGTCTTGTGTGATCTCACTGATATTGATTTATGATCTTGCACTCTTATGATACTGTGATATGATGTTGTTGTATTGCCTTTATTGCAATATTGTGTTATGGCTCTATGTTGGTACTTCTTGTTATGTTTGTACCTCGGTTCTTGTCGATTGACAGTCTTGGTCGGAGTTACTTCTCTGTCACCTCTTAGCACGGGGGTGGACGGGTGGAACGTGCTCCGCACACCCTTGGGTTCCCCATCAGCGTTCGTTGGCTCAGTCTCATCCTATTGAAGATTTGTACCAGTTGATCTCTATGTATTTTGATAATCTTGTATATTGTATTCATTCCACATGATTGGGAATCATGATGTAAATTATGTTTATGGATATGTTGTATATTTAAAAGATGTTGTAATGTAATTTCAACATTGTATCCTTATTTGGCTATGTGAATCCTCATGATGGAATTTATGTTGTCTTTTATAGTTCCTTTGTTGATGCTTTGTAATATTTAATTCGATGTGACCTTGCGTGCCCCAAAGAACATAGTTGGTTACGTTATTTGTATTGTAATGAAATAAAGTAAATGATCATGTATATGATTATTTAATATTTGTATATCGACTATTTATTTCTCTTAAAAAAAAAAATTGTATGCTTTTTATGTGGTTGTTCTTTGGGGTTTGCATGGTGAGCATTACAACTTGGTATCAGAGCCAAGGTTGCAAACGCTGGGGTCTCTGGGTAGTTTTGTCCATTAAGCAACCTTCACGTTTTGGCTCTTGAGCTCATATGTACCTTTGTCTTGTTGTGCAGAAGCATGCCTAGAGGCAGAGGTAGAGGTAGAGGTAGAGGCCGAGGAAGAGGCCGAGGTGGTGGCCGTGGAGCCAACCAACCGAGTCCTTCACCGCCAAGTTCTCACGGTCCCGAGTCTGAGGAGCAACAGAATTCTCAGAACAATCCGTCGGGTGGTGGACAGAACCCGGAACAGCCGGGGTTGGATGCTCAGTTGCAGCATTTTTTGGGTGAGCTTCTTGATAGATTGGGTCCTAGACCTGATGGGGATCAGTGGGTTGAAAGAGAAAGAGAAAGGTATCCAAGGCATAGGGGAGCTTCAGTTGACCAGGATGCTTTGCTAGCAGGCCATATGAGGGATTTGATGAGAGCTCATCCACCTATTAGTCATGATGAAGGGATGTTAGTACAACATTTTTTTCGAGGCTTGAACGCTCGCATCAGTGGTGGTGTACGAGTTTTCAAACCAAAGACAATGGAAGTTGCTGTAAAAAAGGCTCGCTTGGTGGAAGAAAAATTGGCTATGGCATTGGGTGGTCATGTAGGAGTGTAGATTGGTAGTGTGCCAACTCCTAGAGCTGGTACTCAAGGAGGTCAGACATAGGTAGCAGGGCCTTCTAAGAGCCGTTTTGGGCCTTCAAAAGGGGGTCAGCAGCAACAATCTCAATCGAAGCACAAGAATGTTACTTCTCATCATGGTGGCCACTTTCAGTTTCGCAGGGATCAGAACCCAAATCATGCACATCAGGAGCAGCCTGCATTGAGTTTTCAGTCTCAACCTAGTCATGGGAGCTTCCAGCAATCGAATGCTCCATCCGGGGGAAGAGGTTTTGGTCAAGGTTCTGGATGTTTCTCGTGTGGGCAGCAGGGGCATATTGCTAGGATGTGTCCTTAGAAGAGCGCTTCAGAGTTTAATCAGAAACTAGCTATGTCTGAGCCGACAGTGGGAGATGCAGGGAGATCTCACCAAGTCTTCGCAATAGTGGATAATTGTCAGGCAGATCATCAGAGCACCGTCGTTGAGACTATAGGTTTATTACATAAGTCTAGCATTTCAGTAATCTTTGATTCTGGTGCATCTGATTCTTTCATATCTCCTTTAGTTATCGAGTGATGTAAATTGGGGGCAATAAAGCAAAGCGAAAAATGGCAAGTTGAATTAGCTTCAAGATCTAAGGTTATGGTCGAGAAGCTTGTGCAGGGTTGTAGATTAGAGTTAGGGGCAATGTCAACTAAGGTGGACCTCAGAATTCTTCCACTTGGTTCTTATGATGTAGTCTTGGGCATGGATTGGTTAAGCTCACATCGTGCTTTGATAGATTGTCGCCGTAAAGCAGTGCGGTGTGTGGATGATTTTGGAAAGGAGGTGGAAATTGTGGGTATTCAAAGGCCTGTTTCTTTGAGAATGATCTCAGCTATGCAGTTAAAAAGGTGTTTTCGTAAGGGTTGCCAGCTCTTTGCAGTGTCAGTTAGTGACCTTGAGTTTGAGGTTAGCCGTGAGGTGTCATTGAAGGATTATCCTCTCCTTGCAGAGTTTTCTGATGTTTTCCCTAGTGAGATACCAGGTATGCCTCCTAGGCGAGAGGTGGATTTCAGGATAGATCTGGTGCCTGGAGCTGAGCCTATATCTCGGGCTCCATACAGGATGACCACGTAGGAACTTCAAGAACTTCGGTTGCAATTGGAGGAATTGTTGGCTAAGGGGTTTATCCGCCCTAGTGTTTCTCCTTGGGGAGCACCAGTGATCTTTGTCAAAAAGAAGGATGGTTCTCTTCGTCTTTGTATCGATTACAGACAATTGAAAAAGGTAACAGTAAAGAATCGTTATCCCCTTCCTGGGATTGATGATCTCTTTGATCAGATAAAGGGGGCAAAGGTATTTTCCAAGATTGACCTCAAATCAGGGTATCATCAGTTGCGGATAGCAGAGGCAGACATTCATAAAACTGCATTTCGCACTCGGTACAGACACTACGAGTTTACAGTGATGCCGTTCGGGTTAACGAATGCACCTTTAGTCTTTATGAGTCTAATGAATGGGGTGTTTCGAACTTACTTGGATAGGTTCATCCTCGTGTTTCTTGATGATATTTTGATCTATTCTAAGTCTATGGAGGAACATGAGGTGCACCTAAAGTAGGTTTTGCAGTGCTTAAGGGAAAACCAATTATATGCCAATCTGGCAAAGTGTGACTTTTATAAGACTAAAGTTCAAAATTTGGGCCATGTGATTTCTGGTGAGGGAATTTATGTGGATCCTGCTAAGATCCAGGCTATCATGGATTGGCCCGTGCCCACTAATGTCTCAGAAATTCACAGTTTCATGGGACTAGCTGGGTATTATCGGTGGTTCGTGCAGGGCTTTTCGAGGATTGCGCATCCTATCACATCACTTCAGAGGAAAGGAAAGAAATTTCTTTGGATAGAGCAGTGTCAGTTAGCTTTCCAAACTCTTAAGGAAAAACTGACTAGTGCTCCAATTTTGGCAGTGCCGGATCCTACAGGTGATTTCGTGGTTTGTACGGATGCCTCTTTGGAAGGTCTTGGAGCCGTATTGATGCAGGATGGGAGAGTGATTGCCTATGAATCTCAGAAACTAAAGGATCATGAACTCAATTATCCCACACACGACCTTGAGTTGGCCGCAGTTGTTCATGCTCTTGTGAGATGGAGGAACTTCTTGTTAGGGCACCGGTTCGAGTTGCATACAGATCATCAGAGTTTACAATACATCTTCACACAACCGAATTTGAATGCAAGACAGAGGAGGTGGATGTAATTTTTGTGTGAATACAATTTTGAGGTGAAGTTTATTCAGGGTAAGGAAAATGTGGTGGCTGACGCTCTAAGTCGACGCAAGCATGAGGTTTCTGCAATGACTCTTGAGGTGGATTTGAAGAGTCAGATTCTCGCAGCCCTTCCTTCAGATAGTTGGTATTCAGAAGTGAAAGCTGAGGTGGAATCAGGCAGAGCTTTGGAGGGGAAATTTGTTGGTTACTCGTTGGTTTCGAATGGTGCTTTGCGTTTCTCTGGACGGTTGTATGTACCTCCTTCAGAGGGTCTTCGTACCCTGATTTTGATAGAAGGTCATCGGGCACCTTACGCAGCACATCCTAGAGTTAAGAAAATGTATGCGGATCTGCGTTCACTTTATTTTTGGTCAGGAATGAAGCGGGATATCGCCGACTTTGTGGCTCGATGTCTTGAATGTCAGAGAGTAAAAACTGAACATCATCATCCAGCAGGGTTGTTATAGCCTCACCTTGTTTTGGAATGGAAATGGGATGTTATTTCCATGGATTTCATTATTGGGTTGCCTATGTCATCTAGACGACATGATGCTATTATGGTCATTGTAGACAAATTGACTAAGGTAGCTCATTTTTATCATGTTCAATCTTCGTATACGACATCTTATGTTGCTAAGGTGTTCATGAATGATATAGTTAGATTGCATGGGATACCACAGAGGATCATTTCTGACAGAGATCCAGTATTCACGTCTGCGTTATGGACATCTTTACAACAGTCTTTGGGAACTAAGTTGAATTTTAGTTCTACCTACCATCCTAAGACTGATGGTCAAACTGAGAGAGTTAACCAGGTGCTAGAGGATATGCTTCGTATGTATGTCATGGATCAGCAATCGCGTTGGGAGGACTATCTGTACTTGGTTGAGTTTGCATATAACAATGGGTACCATAGTTCCATTGGTATGGCTCCTTTTCAGGCTTTGTACGGTCGTCCTTGTCGTACTCCTTTGAGTTGGGATCGGTTGGAGGACAGGGTGCTTCTTGGACCCGAAATTATTAGAGATATGGAGCAGCAGGTGGCTCGCATTTGGGAGCATCTTGTAGCTGCTTAGGATAGACAGAAGAAGTATGCTGACGCTCATAGAGTTGATCGACAGTTTGCAGTGGGTGACTAGGTGTTCCTTCGAGTGCGCCCGCGGAAGAGCCCTATTCGTTATGGAAAGGGTTTGAAGCTTGCGCCTCGCTTCGTTGGACCCTTTGAGGTGTTAGAGCGGATTGGACTTGTTGCTTACCGCTTAGCTTTGCTGCCCAGTTTGTCGCGGATTCACGATGTATTTCATGTTTCTGTTCTTAGACCATATTTTCCTGATGTTACTCATGTTCTTGATTGGAATGCTCTTCAGGTCGAGGATGGGCAGCTGGCACTCGAGCCCGTGGTCGTGCTTCAGCGTTGGCGACTTACCCTCAGAGGCAGAGAAATTGATCAGGTACGGGTTCAGTGGGACCCGAATGATGAGGCTTCAGCTACATGGGAGGATGCCTCTCGTATCAGGGATTCTTATCCTTATCTTTTTACTGGCTTCCAGGAGTAAGCCGAATTCTTGGTGGGGAGGATGTAATACCCCTCATGTTACTGCTTGTTCTTGACATTCTCTGTGGTTTTGTTTGGCACATTGTGATTGTGATGATACTGTTGATATTATGTTGTTATGGTAGCTTAGATTGTTACTGATTATATTACTCTTATGATGTCATGGATATTATAATGATATTTTTATTTACGATTGTTTTGATGGAGTTAATTGGAATGCAGTAGACTAGAGAATAGTAACTGATGATGTTGATGCAAATTAATGTAATTTTATAATGCAATAGATGATGATATGATTTGGTGAGGGGACAGGTAGCATCAC